>JAAXCT010001631.1:0-144884 GCA_012490785.1 Eragrostis nindensis | reverse complement strand
TGCTCCTCCATGGCGCGGAGAAACTCAGCTGACTGGGGTTGACGGGAGATGCGGCGGGGGGCACAGCAGGGGTGAGGTGCAGAAGAGGATAAGGCTGGCCGGGTTGGGAGAGGATGAGGTCGGGGAAACTTCAGACGCGGGGCCCACTTGAACTCTTCAGTCCCTTACATTTTGGGACAAATATGAATCCCTCCAATCCCTTATATTATGGGACGGAGGGAGTAGGCTGCATGTATCCAATGCGATGCTTGACTTCCTGCTACCATGAGCTGGCATGACCTTTCGCATCAGAACCAGTAACGAGTTCACAGGGGCTAATAGTATTTTCCAGAGAAATCAATTAAGGCCCCGTTCGGATCACTTTAGAGGGTGCTGTAGCAGTCACATCAAAAATGCCAGCACGATTTGTGTACTAAACAAAGTCAAATTACGAAACTAAGTCCAGGACCCTCCATCTATTTCGCGAGACGAACGTAATGAGGGTAATTAAGCGGCGATTAGACGATGGTTACTGTAGCATCACTGTGTCAAAACATTGATTAATTAGGCTCGTTAGATTCGTCTCGAAAATAACGCCCGTCTGCAGAAAGGTTTTGCAATTAAATTTTATTTAGTACCTCTAAATAGTAAGATTCTTTTTTACTTTAGAGAGGTATAAACTTTAGAGGGTGTTTTAGAGGGTGAACCGAACGGGACCTAAAAGAGGCTGTTAGTTTATGGTGCAATCGTTTGTTTGAAACATTGACAGATAAATCCATCGTTTTCTTATAGTTGAGCCAAGCAACCAATTACAAATCGTTGTAGTAGTACTCACTCTGACTATAAAATTGTTAACTACTAATCATAACAGAATTGAATAAATCTACTCACATTTTTTCTGACGAGATTAGATGCATAACACACCCTGCATGTAGCTGATTATTCATTGTTTCTATCTCAATTAGGACTTTACTATTTGTCTAAATAGTAAAGTGGGTTTCTAAACTGTCTTCTCGTATCACTTTTATCGATGTGCTTTTAAATATAGACAAATGATTCCTAATATTTGTCTTGTTGTGTCACTTGTGCTTTTAATACTACCTCCGGATCAAAAATCTAAGCATTCCAGAGATTCAAACTGGAAAATAAGGAGAATGGCAAAAGACTCTGCTGCCCCTATTCATTCTCCTGCACACACGAATAGAGTAATCCACCGTACAGTAGTGAAAGCATTCCAATGCACAGCCCGGCGGAGAAGGGGAGGCTGGGGACGCCGTCGCACGGAGGAGGAAGGGGACGCCGCCGTCGAAGCAGTTCCCTTCGGCCGCCAGGGCACCGCGCCTCCGCGAGCTCCACCACCAGTAGCGCCGCCAGCCATGGGGGAGCTAGGAAGGAATGGATCTGCGGCCATTGCGGGCCGGGACGGCCGAGGCAGGAGTGAGGGAGGCCGGTGGTGTCGCCGTCGAGAGGAGGGAGGGATGGCGTCGTTGTTGTCGCTCCTCGGCTGTAGATCTGGGTGCGGTGGTGGAGGGTGCCGCCGTCGCACCTATCCTCGCCGCAGATGCCCTTCACGGGAGTGAGGGCGAGGCGGCCGGGGCGCACGTCGCAGTGACGCCGGCGAGGCGTCCGGATGTGCCGTCGCAATGACGCCGGCGAGGCGGCCGGGTGCGCCGCGGCCTCGTCTCCTCGCCGTCCAGAGGAGGCGGGGTTCGTGGCGAGGAATGGATGGAACGGCGGGGCCGCCGTCGCGCGAAGGAGGGAGGGGGCGGCGTGGCCGCCGTCGCGCGGAGGGAGGGGACGCCCGGGCTGGCGGCGAAGAAAGATGGGAGGTGCGGTGGGAGGGAGAGGGAGAGGTGGGAGAAAACGATGGGAGAGATAAGGTTTGGGGTGGCTTCTGCGAGACGGACGACCGAATCAAATGCAGTGGGACCCACGAGAGCGCTAGGAATGCTTACAATCCGGTACAAAATTTGAACGGCTGGAATGCTTATATTTTGATCCGGAGGGAGTATAAACAAATGATTCTTAATATTTGTCTTGTTGTGTCACTTGGTCTATGTACTTTCAAATAAAAACTCTACTTTCAAATAAAAACTTGTCCGGGCCGTGTCATATTAATTAGTCTTGTCTGTAGCCTCGGCCATCCTCGACGACTGTAGCGCCACGGCAGCCGAGGCGGCAATCGATCTTGCCAGAACGCGCCTCTGCGGCACGCCGAGTAGTCGTTGGCCATCACTACACCACCGGGGCGTTGACTAGAGAGAACACACACAAGCTATGGCCTGGCCTCTCGGACCAAATAAAAATGCGGATACACTCAAGCGTATTCATCATGCCAGAGTTAGTGTGTTCTAGAGTATGCGATTAATGATCCGCTCAAGTTTATTTTAGGAACAAAGGATGGAGTATGTATTAATTCAAATGCAAGATAGAAATGGGATGAAATGGATCCGTTAAACTTTTGTTCGTGCCGCAAGTCAAACGGTTGGAGCAGTTTCTGTTGAGACTTGAGAGACGATCCGGCCTTCCTCCTCGACTGCTGCTGCTTTGGGTGTTGATGGTGCCTGTGCTCTGCTTTGAGTACTGTACATGCATCGCGCGAGAAACGGGGAGCTCGACGTTGTACAGTCCAAGGCACAAGGGGCCCGCCCACCGCGCGACCGACGCCCAAGGAGCGAATTGAATTGTGATGAAGGGTCGTCACGAGGAAGCAGCGCCACACCACATGACACGTTCCGGTTCACGTTCTGGGTGGGCTGCGTTTCTGTTCACGTTCTCGGCTACCCCGATTTGCACAGGGCTCTTTAGCGTGTTCTTTTTATCCTTTTCTTTCTTTTCTCTCCAGGTGAAGCTCCATCGCGACGAGGGCCGTTGGAAGCAATAGCAAGCATGCAAAATTCACAGTCGCGTGACCAATCAAAGTTCTTCGATTTTCTACGCTAGTTCCAGACAACACTTTTTTGCCGATCACGTTGTCGAAGCCTCTTTCTTTGCTTCCCAAAAAAAAAAAAAGTTGTCGAAGCCTCCATCCAAACTGATACTACTACGGGTCCGTTTGGATGGAAGAATCGTTTTTTATTCTCCATCGAATCAGTTGGAACGGTACCAAAGACCAAAATTCCGAAACGTTTCAAGGTGAATCCATGTGAATCGTTTCAAGATTTTGGCCTGCCAGCGTGAAACGGCTGAAGAGGTGTTCTGCGGCGTTTTGTTCCGATTCGCTGCGCCGATTACTGCTTTGCCCCTCTTCACCCCACTCTGCTCGTCTGTCGACGCCACCGCCCGAAGCCCGGCCTGCTGTTCCTCTTCAAATCTGACCTCAAAAATAGATTGCTCTTGATCCGTAGACTAGTTCCCCCAATTCTCCTCCTCCGATTAGTCACTAGAGCGTTGTCAATCGATCCCTATCTCTACCTTTCTCTCTCTTCTATGTATGGCTGTATCGTGTGTTACTCGTCCTGAGGAAGAAGACGCACAGAAGTTGGGCTGGCTGGGCCTAGTGTGCACAAGTACAATGAGCCCATCAAATATACTTCATTTTCTTTTTTCTTTTTATTTTGATTAATTACCATAAGATTTGTATTTTGCAATGGCAATTATAAATATTGTATGCTATAAGATTTCATTATTCATTATAATATGGCAGAAACAACAAAGTTTAACTAAGGGCAAATGAGTCATTTTGATTCTCTTCCTCTCTTTCCTGAAACCGGAACCGAAAAACTAGCCAAACGGTTTTTAAGTGATTCTGTTTCAAGTTGAGAAACGTTTCTGGGTTGAAACTGAAACGTTTTTGATTCTCGAAAAATAATCTGGAACCGTACCAAACGCACCCTACATCGAAACTGAAGTCAGCCTGGCTATATAGGTATTGTAATATACCAAACATGATTTAAAATCATGACTTCCACTACCGAGAGAAAAAAAACATTTAAAGGTCGGGCAGAAGTTTTAATCGTTGTTGATCATGTCACCAACCAAAAACACTACCGAAACGAGACCTTTTAATTTTATAATATCACAAAAGCACACTTTTTTTTTGGTCTGGCATCATAATTGCGTTCTTAGTTTTGCAATACTCGATATATTAATCCGAAGTTGATGGTGTTTGGACTAACTGAAATTGCAGCTTTCACACACGCACATTTTGTTTGATAAAAGTTTCATGTGTAGGTATGTGGACATAAGTGCGTACAAATTCAAATATGTTTGCACGACAGAGCGATTCTTCCTGTTCTCATGACCATGACGTTCATGATCTGTATATCAAACTTTTATTTTTCAAACAACGAACTTGTAGTGCAGAATAAAAGGGCGAATCTTTCTTGTGAACTTTTTTAATGTGCGACAAGTGTACTAAGCGTGTATCTCATTTTTATGGAGATTTTGATTAATTTTCTGTACAGATTACACGCTCAAGGGTATGAAACGATTAGAAAAATATAATATATAACTAGAAGGATATGAAATAATTATACAACATGTATACAAAAACATGCTCCAGGGTTATACAGAAACATGCATTTGATTTTGGATCTGAACAACTGCTGAACACTTTCGGTCCTAATTTCCTGTTGCAATTTTTTGCGTACGTTGTTGGATGGTAAATGGTTCAAAAATTCAAAATCTAGTATTGTAGATGGGGAAGTAGAGTAGGATATGTGATGCTCATACGTTGCCATTTGTAGATGGAAAAGGAAAAGGACTGGCTGTGGTGTGGGCGAAGTTGAGTTCAGGTCAAAAGACCAAGGAAGATAGGTGATGGGTACCTCCGGCCCATGGCAAACTCAAGAGAAATGTGGATGGGGCTTACAACATCCAAACAGGAGCTGTTGGACTGGGCGTTGTCGTCAGAGACGCTGCTGGCCAACCATTACTGATGGCATGGAGGAAATTGTTCCATTGCAGGGACGCGGAGGAGGCGGAAGCGGCGGCTTGTCTTGATGGCGTTCGTCTCGCTGCGCGGTGGCCGAAGGTCAGTATGGTGCTGGAGTCGGATGCTGCACAGGTGGTGATGAAGCTGAAGTCCGACGGCTGTGACCGCTCATTGATCGCTGGTCTTGTCAGCAACATTCGTGAAGAATGCCGGCATTTGTTGGACGTTGAAGTCTGTAAGATCGGAAGGGAGCAGAATGCAGTTGCGCATACGCTAGCGCAACGTGCATGTCGTCTAGGTGAGTCATGTGTATCTTTTTCTTAGGTTCCTAATTGCATTAAGGACCTGATTGTGGCCGATCGCCTTGTTGCATCGGTTTGTAATGAACCTGGTTGATTCTAATAAAGCTCCGTTCCACCGTAAAAAACTCAAATCATTATACATGTACATAATATTAATTCATATTCCTTTTTCTAAAAAAATTATACATATACATAAACGTTTACGTTAGGAAAAGAAATATACTAAAATTCCTAAATGAGATCTAGGATGCATCATGAATCCAAATAACCAACAATAGTAGTAAAATGCATTCGACACTATATCATATGTGTTTGTTTGCTTGCATTAACCCATGCTTTGCACATGTGGATATGGATAAAATCAAAAAGAGCTTTGGTTGCCTGCCTGAGCGTAAAAATACCTCCTCATCTTTGCTCGGTGGACATGCCCAAATCGATTGCATCCACTCATACAGGCTCGGTGGATGCATTGTATCCACTTCGGGCCCACTCGTCAGTCTCATATGCAGGCTCATTTGCATCCTCTTAGACTGACTCTAACCCATAATACCCAAATCGGAGACTCAAAGAGCCATATAGGTATGTGTGGTCTTCAAAATACAACACTTACAAACATACATCTCCAACCGATGACCAAAACTAAGACCTTCTTCCTTGAAAAAAAACAGACCTTGTTTCTTCTACCTCTGGACGCCGCCGGACGACCCTCTCCTACTTCGCCCCGTGCGCCGCCGCTCGCCGGGTCCCCGCATCGCCGTGGACACGGAGCCGGAGGAGAGCTCACCAATGGCGGAGGAAGCTCGGAGAGGAGGTCGAAGCAGAGGAGTGGCGGGATTCGTCTCCGGATTCGCGGTGGTGGAGTGGACGTGCCGGGGCGACCGCCGCCGACCGCCGCTCCTCCTCCCTCCCGCCGCCGACCGCCGCTCCTCCTCCCTCCCGCCGCCGACAGCCGCTCCCCCTCCCTCCCCGACGACCGCCGCCGCGCCACTCCTCCTCCCTCCGGATCCCCGACGACCGTGCCGCCGGGCTCCTCCTCCCTCCCCGAGGATCGCGCCGCCGCGCTCCTCCTCCCGGACGACCTGGCGCCGCTCTCCTTCCCGACGACCTCGCGCCGCTCCTCCTCCCTCCCCAGCCAGGTGAGCCTCCGCCCCGTCGGGGCCCCGCGCCGCCGCCCTTCCGCGGCCACCGCGGCCCCCGCCCGCGCCTCCTTGCCCTTCTCTGAGCGTTGCTGGGGGCGTGCGCCGTGGTGCTCGGCGCCGGTGCCGCGGCAGGAAGCGGGAGAGGAGGAGTGCCAGGAAGAGATGGGTGGCGTCGCCCGAAGCCCGATTTGGGGGTAGCGAGGCGCGCGGCTCCGAAAATGGGGATGTCGTTTGGGTGCTGGGTTGGAGACAGTTTTTTGATATTTTAGTACCTATTTTGTGTATGGGTCACCTTCTAGGTAACCGGTTGGAGTCAGTCTTACGCAACTAATTAAGGAAACATCCTCACAAAGTGCACTGCATTCACTCATGCCTGCTTTCCCTCATCCAAGATAGATGCAGCTCTACAAAAGCTCCATGCAAGCAAAACACACTCTTGGTCTCCCGTTCGGCTACTGAAAATTTGGATCCCAATATGCTCCCCTCCCCCAACTCACCGAACCCGCAGACGTACGCTATGCCATGCCGAGCTCCCCGTCGAAGCATGCGCATGCTTCAAGCCGGTGATCGATAGATGGAGCTGAACGAGCGGTTCAAAGTTTCAAACATATCATCGTCGACTAGCTCGTTCCTGCAGCTGTGCCCTTCGCGCCTTATGGTGGTGAGTGATGTTGGAAGAAAGCCCAGGAACACGCGCGAGGAGCACACGAGCTTGAACACAAGCATCTTTCGTCTGTACTATTGCACCTCCACTTCACGCACTGGAGCACGTCCTCCATGCCCCGGCAATGTGCTCACGATCCTCGCGACTCGGTGCTCTTCCTCTGCGCACTACTCTCAGGACAGCTACGCACGGATCACACCACAGCCTCCAACCCTGATTCCCAGGAGAATTAATCGCACCGCAATAGTTGAGCTCGGACACGACACGACGCGATCCCGACTTGGCCTGGCGCTGCAGCGCGAACATGAGTACGCCGCGACTGACTCGAACTGTCAAACTGACACGCACCATCGCATGCCATGGACAGACCCCATGGTCGTGGTTTATTCAAAGGGAAAAATTCCCTTGTGGCCATCGGAAATACTTCTCGTTCCTTATCGGTCATCGTAAATTTTGAATTTTCTTATTGGCCACCGGGTTGAACTTTTTCCCCTTACCTGACAAGCCTCAACCTAACGGAGCTCACGGATTCGGATAGAATGGCCAATAAGGCAATGAATTTCAACACAGTGGCCAATAGGGAAATTTAAAATTTTTGATGGCCGATAAAGAAGTATTTTCAGTTGCCACGACGAAGGAATTTTCCCTTTATCCAACAAGTGACAACCTCATGAAGCAGGCAAGCAGCTGCCAAGTACACAAGCGCCAAACTAAGACCTCAAGAACCTAGCGATGCTTCCAATGCACCCTCCTGCTTCTACCGCCAAGCAAGCTTGCCTTCTCCCCATGCCCTTTCTGACTCAGCCTTGTGATTAGAAACCACAGTGATGTTTCTGCTGTTCTTCGGTTCAAAAAGATGAATGGTAACAGTTATTATCTTCCCTTCTTTTTTTTTTGTCAACATATCTGATATTCCTGTATCCAGTCTCCCCTTGGATGAGGCGGCCCAACTGTTGTCCGATGGCTACAATTAATCATCAGACGGACTCAGAGATGCATGGCTTCTCCAATGGCTACCTTGAAGATGTGCTTCGCAACTTCCCAGTGCAGGGACCAGATGATGGACCAAACACTGGCAAAATGCAAGTGATGGGAAGATGGAATTTATGAACAACCAATGACGACTATTGGATTGTTGATACAGGGAGCGATGACGCCTTGATTGTGGACTGCTGATTCCACGAATCTCAACAAAGGTTTTCAGAGATTTCCTAAAACAAAGGTCTCCTATACTCCGAAAGTGCAATTAGGAGACCTCATATAAATACAAAACTGTATATGATACCACTTCAGGGCATCTACCGGGGATACTCTGGAAGTTTTAATGCTTTCCATGAACTTGGCCAAATTTGATAATAAAATCATAATGTCTGAACGTGCGGCCCTATCAGCATATGACCAACCTACTGGTTTTGACAAGTTTTGCTTCTTTCCATAAACTTTACCAAATTTCACAAACATCTCATAATAGTTTCTCTAAAATTCAACAATTGTGTCTACCGGTATTGGTTCAGCTTCTAAACATCAGTTAAGCACAATACCATTATTAACGGTACTCTATTGTATAGCAGTTTAAGTTAGGCTGTCCATTTTCAATTAAAATAGGGACACTACTGCAACAACGAAATCTTCCAACATACCGAACAGTGCATACAAAACGAGAAAGATATACAACATAAACTAGAGAAAGCAATTCAGTTAACTACGACATCCATAGGTAGCCTTCGACCACTTCATCTGCTCCAGTCGAGCATTGGTAGAGTAGAAGGTACTATGGCAGCTCTAAATCATCTGCCCCATCTCAGTCTTCTACAGGCTGCCCAAAATCATTCGTAGGATCACAATGGGTAGGTAAGTTTCAGTCGATACAAGCTTAAACCTTTTGAAGTACATAGAGATGAACTTTTATATTGCAATGAAGCAGATTGACGACCAGCATGAACAATGCTCACAAAACCAAAACATAATGGTACCAATGACATGGCCAGGAAACACAAGTGATTATGATTTACAGGTTCATCATAACGTAATATATATGTTAAGCAGCCCATTATCAGGCGGAGCATGTTCACTTTGGTTACTGCTGACACTCAAAGCTAACGGTTAAAAGGGCACTTACATACACTCAAACATCAAATCATTCCGATTTTCAAGCTCATCTCACATGCAACACCTAGGTTTTGCAGGCAATTTACAGCGGATCGTGCTACACTTAGTTGGTAACTTAGTAAACCCAGATTGTATGTTAACCACATTGAAAAACTTCTGACCAGTGCACATTTCAATCAACCTTTAGTTGAAGCTCATAAAACATAATGGTAAGAAAAGACATGCCTACAGGATAAGTGATCGAGGTTCATAGCCTGCCCGTTTTCAATCGGATTATGTTATGATACTACTGATGCTTATGAAGCATGATGGTAAAAAATGACTTGGCTACACTCAAACATCAAATCATTCAGATTGTCAGGCCCATCACAGATTTAACACCTAGGTCGTGCAGGCAATTAACGGTGGATCATGCTACATATGGCTCGAAACTTGGCCTACCCACATTCAAAATAACCACATTAAAACTTCGGATCAGTGCTCATAAAACATAATGGTAAGAAAAGACATTCCTAAAGGAGAGTGAAACATCAAGTGATCCAGATTTTGAGGTCCACTAGAAAAGTAACATCTAGGTTAGGCTGCCCATTTTCAGGTGGAGTATGTTATCTCGAGTTACCGCTGATTCTTGAAACATAATGGTGCAAAATGACTTCGCTGCCCTCAAATATCTAATCATTCAGATTTTTAGGCTCCTCGCAGATGTAATTCCTATGACTGGCACACAATTCACAGCGGATCAAGCTACATTTGGTTGGTAACTTATAGGCCCAGATTTTCTATTAACCGCATTGGAATTTTTTGATCTGTGCCACATTTCAATCAACATTTATTCTTATCATTGCACACATGTATAAATTGTTAAGTTTTAATGTACCAATAAGATGACACGAGAAGGGAAGGATTGTGCCACACCTGTGTGGGGGCTGCAGCAACATAGAGGAGGGTGGCCATGCCATGATGTATGGGTATGCCATCCCCTCGCAGGAGAAGAAGTCTGCTTTCCGAGGCAAATTGTAGGCAATGCTGCCTTGTATTGCAATCAAGTTCTTGAGGCGAAAGGCCACATAGCGGTAACGTCCAGAGCCACCGTCCGAGCTGAGCAGCACGACACCGGAGGTGACCGCGCAGACCTGATGCACTGCATAGAGTGGAATGCCACCTTCAAGCATCAACAGGGCGTCGTTTACCTGCGTCTCGAGCTCCCATGAACCGGCCTCCTCGTTGCGAAGCCACACCTGCAGGGCGTAGTCGTTGTCGAGATCTGCAAGACGCGCCACGCAGACGAGGCAGCAGGCACCGTCCTCCGTGTCCCCGACGACGTACTGGGCAGCCGCAGCTGACCGGCGCAAGTCGGGCACCGGCGGGAGTGCCACGAGGGAGAATTCCATGGACTCGGTGTCGAGGCAGAGCAGCAGTTTGCCCTTCTCGTACTTCCAGTAGATGCGCCCGGCTGCGTGCATGGACGGGAAGAAGGATCGCTCTGACTCCGAACGCGGTGCCGGTGGTTTGATGCTTGCCGGCGCCCACGGGTGGGAGTTCCACTCACCGGCGTCGGAGCTGTACACGTGGGCGCGCACCAGATCACTGAACGACTCCTCCAGCCACACGACGCGGAACCCCTCCTCGCCGCCGCAAGACGGGAGCAAGCAGCTGTGGAAGGAGAACATTTCAGATCGGGGGCTGCTCGGTGGGCGGCTCAGGTGGAGGCGGCGCCGGGAGACGGGGTTGAACAAGGCGAACTGATCCTTCCTGGCGAGGAGGAGAACGCCATCGCGACAGTCCCTGAGGCGCCAACGGAGGTCGTCCTCCAGACCCGCGAGCAGGAAATCCCCGCCCCGGACGGCGGCCGCGAGATCGCGGTCGGAGCAGATCTGCGCACGGTGGAAGGAGGTGCTGGCGGAGTCCGCGAAGCTCAAGAAGCACCCCAGGAGCGGGGCCGAACGATGAAGAGCGCGGAAACGGCGGAGGAAGCCGGGGGATGAGGCAAGGCGGCGCCACTGCTTGCACACCAGAGCGGCGCGCGCGAGCGTGGCCAGCGTAGGGAGAAGGAGGAGGACGTCGATGAGGACGTCGTCGCAGAGGGGCGTGGCGGAGGTGCGCGACGCCGCGGCTTGCCGCTCCGCCTCGCGCTTTCGCTTGCGCCGGCTTTCGAGATCCATCGAGCACGAGGGGATTTGGGGATTGCGAGAGGAACAACACCTGACAGCCGAGCAGTAGGAGAAGACGAGCAGGTGAAAAAGTATACTATATCAGTCCCGGCAAGAGTAGGTAAACGTGCTCATAATACACAGATTGAGGGTGTTTACAGACAAACTCTACGTACATCTGGAGAATTTATAAAATATTTTAGCGCAACTCTTAATTAAATTTGCCATTTAACTTCAACCCCTGATTTTTGTTTTCTTTTTCTGTCTTCACCTCCATTTCATGATTTAAAGTTCAGGAGGACGGCGGCGGGTGTCGGCGGGGAGCGCGTGCGACGCGCGCGTGCGGCGCGGGCAGCAAGGAGAAGGAGACGGACGCCGCGGGGAGCTGCGGCGGCCCTGGCGAGGAGGGGCGGGGAGCTGTAGTGGGCTCGGGGGGCTCCCCTACGGCAGAGAAGGCGACGACACGCCGGACGGATCGAGGCGGGCGTCTTGGCAGGAGGCGAAATGTCCCTCCCGCCAAGGGGCAACTGTTCATTGGTAACCGCTCGCGGCTACCCTTCTTTGGGTAGGTTGGAGAAAGAATTAGGTAGGTACCTAAATAATTTGGGTATGGGTAGCCATATGAGTACTTTGTGGGCAGATTTAGCTACCCAAAAGTCTGTTTTTAGGTATGTATATTCATATGGGTAAGCTGTTGAAGTTGCTCTTATAGTAGGTTTTGGGGAGGAAGGCTTTGGTCTGCGTTGGTGGTCGTTTGTTTGCGGGTGACGAGGTGACAAATATTTTTTAGCATCTTTTGAAGTTGTACTGGTTTTATTTTTGTCGCTGCATTCCTAAATCGAAACAATAGATCTCTCTATAGACCGGCTTGTTGAGGGAGTGGTGGAGCCTCTTTTTTCTTTTGGTTTGAAACGCTTGTTGGATCTCTATTTTTCATGATATTGAAGTGGAAAACATTCTCAAAAAATTCGAATGGAAATATCCAATTTCAGAAACAAAAAAAGGGGGTGACGCGCATATATATATGTCTAAGAGAAGAATTACGTGCCATTCCTATTAATGGACTGAATAATACTCCCTCTAGTGTCAAAAAACTTGTCGTTTAGGACATTGACACGGTCTTCAAAACACAACTTTGACTAATATTTTTTGCTATAAATATTTATAAAATATAGCTAAAATGTACTTTTATGAAATCATATTTCAATACGAATCTACTCGTATCATTTTCACATTTCTAAACTTAATGCATAAAAAGATATTTCAAGTCAAAATTAAAAAGTTTGACTTAGGACAACCTCAAAACGACAAGTTTTCTTGATACTGGAGGGAGTAATAATTTAGGTGTACGAAGTCAGATCACGACAAGCACTTTTTCCTTTGCCTAAAATTAGCACAAACATCATCGACATCAAAAAACCACACATATAGGAGTTCAAATTGAGGCACCACTTTTTCATTGAACCATGAGCAAACATTAGAACACTGAACTCTCCGACTGATACAGGATAAACTGATGAAGACGTCCTGCTGAGTCGATCTCAAGAGCGATACATGCTAGTTCGTAGATTAAAGACACTTGCAAAATCGAGATGAAACTATCAAGAGGTAGATGAGATCAGGCACAGCAAGCGAAAGAACCGCCGTGGCTGATGCACTGATCAATGATCAATGGATCCGTGATATCTTCGACAACATGACAGAGGGCTTATACGCTGAATATGTCCAAGTCCAACTGTGGTCCTTAGACCTTAGTTGATGATATTCAGTTTGATGCGACATGTGTGGAGCGTGATCAGATTATTTGGACCCGAACTGCTAATGGGGAATACTCAGCTCGCTCGGCATATAACATGCCGTTTGATGGAGGGACCCTCTCCGATTTCCCGACTACGGTGTGGTCGCCATGGGCTCTTTCGAAATGTAAAATCTTCATATGGCTACTGCTCCAAAATCGGTCATGGACTGCTGATCGCCTCACGCAAAGGGAATGGCTAAAGGAATATTTTTGCCCACTGTGCATCCGCAACTTGGAGACTGCTCATCATCTATTTGTGGAGTGTCTGATGGTGCGGCTGGGATGCCATCAGCAGCCGGGTGCAATGCTCGTCCATCGCACCGGAGTCCTGGCCAGCGAATGTCACGGTAATGAATTGGTATCATCAACTAACCAATGGCAGAACAGGTGCAGCTGCAAAGGGCCTCCGTTCCCTCATCATCGCAACAACCTGGGGGATTTGGAAAGAGCGCAATGATCGTATTTTCAATCATAGGGAGAAGACGCCGGCTCAGCTTATTTCGTCGATAAAAGAGGAAGTCCGAAACTGGTGCACTGCAGGAGCAAAGCATCTAGCGGCCTTGGTTGGAACTCAAAATAGCGAGTAATCCGTTTTGATTTTCCCACTGTAAAAGTTGTAAGTCGGAGGCTAATGCCTCAGCTGATGTAGCTTCTGTCTGCATTAGGGCTTCGCGCTTGTTGCGCATGTAATATGCTTTCTCCTTAGCAATATAAGCCGGCAAAGGTGCCGGAGCTTTTTCCAAAAAAAAAAAAAAAAGCAATACACAAGATAGCCTTCTGGAGCACATTATCCTCCATGAGTCACCACTAGCGACAGCTGTTGGGAGAAGAGGGCTGTCCTGAACATGGCTTCATTCCTTTTTACTCCCTCCATCCCAAAACAAATGACATTTTAGCTTTGTTCTAAGTCAAACTATTCTAACTTTAACTAAAACTTATTCGAAAAAATGTCAACACTTATGTTACCGTACAAGTATCATTAGATTCATCTTGAAATATATTTTCATCTTATACCTATTTAATGTCATAAATGTTGATATTATTCTAAATAAACTTGGTCAAACTTAAGATGGTTTGACTTAGGACAAACCTAAAGTGTCATTTGTTGTGGGACGGAGAGAGTACTGCCTTCCGATGAAGTTGCTATACACCCCTCTCAATCACTTACTGCATCTCCGTCTTGTATAAGCCTGCCCAAATCATAGAAAAGAGGATCCGTAGTAGATTAGTGACGGCGGATAATGGATACTTTTTTTTCACTTTGAAAAGAAGAGCTTTTCAATTAATTTGTCCTAGAAACAGCAGCCAGACGTTTATACTTTGGGGCTCTTGCAAGAATAGGGAACTATATTGTTGAAATATACATTAGTTATTGTTATTTGCAAACGCGAAACCCTTGTAAATCACAGATTTTACATAAATATACACCGAAAATAACAAATTAGTAAATGAGACTGGAAGTTGGAAGCTCCTACAGAAGTTTATTAGTAAATGGCAAAAAGAATAGTTCGAACAACAAAAAGAAAAAATATAGGACAAAAATACACTACATCATACATCTCATATTTTAAACAGTCTTGTGGGGCTTGATCTTTGAAAACTGAAACAGGGTCTCCAAGAGGATGATAGAATATGGGATACACCTGACTATTTCAATTCAGTAGTTATCCTAGAGTTGTAACTATGCGACTAATGGTTCATTCCACTGTCGACAATGTAGTTGACATCTCTTACTATCCCAACGCGGTCGCGTTCCCGGGCGGCGGGCGCGTCCACGTCAGCCTGTTAACCGTTAGCCGTCCGATAACTAAAACCAGTGATATGAGCCGTCGATATGTGTCGGATCGGGTCTTCTGGGCTCCCCAAAACCCGAAAGCTCACGAACTCTCCCGAACCAAAGCTCCTAGGCGTCTCCGGCCGCCGCCGCCTCTCCACCATTCGCACCGGCCGTCATTCCGCTGGAGGGCCACCAAAAACCGCTCCATCAATCCCCATCCCAGTTCGTCCTCCAAGGCCATGGACTCCGCCGTGAAATCCCCAACAAGAACGGCGGCTGTCTTCTCCAACGCAGGCACGAAACCGACATCGACTTCGCCGTGAAATCCGCGAGGTCCGGTGAGCCATCGTCTGATTCCTTTCGCACACACTCTTCCCGCTTGATTGTGCACCTCATTGACTGCTCCCTGTCGCTGATTCGCCGCTGCACGGGCTGCAGTATTCGTTTTCAATAAAGCCAAGATCCATCAGCCTCTATCACTGCCGTAAGAAGTTTCGCTGTCGACATGCTGTTCTCTAGACTCCACAGGTCAACCTGTGAGCCTTGATAGTGAAGTAGTGGCTGAAATGAACGAAAGAGAAAAACTAGACTGAAACTTCGATAGAGCTCATATGGCGTTGGGTCATGTAATTGTAAGCATGCAGATCATGTTTGTCATATTTTTCAAAGAAGCGAGTGTTCAGGTATAATATCGTCTTTGATTCTCTTTTCACTGCATGAAAGGAACCTATGTTTCGTGCAAGAACATCAGGCATTATCCTACTAAAGAAATTCTCTGAATTTGCTGATCTTAGGACCACTTTATATTAACCATTGCTGCAGTTCAGCTGTATCCGATGAAAATGAGGTGATGATTTTCTGTTCACAAATGGTAATTCAGTTCAATGATAGTGTGAATTAAAAATAGGGGTGACAGTCCTGATCCTACCGTCTGTATGTGTGTACAGTGAGTTGGTTGTTTCTCCCGAAAAAATACAGCCAGTGTTCTCTGCACATGCAGAAATGAGTTTTATGTAGAGCAAAGTTCAAACAACTTACATGGTTTGTTCAGGTAGGAACTCAATTGAGAGGAATAATTCTTTGTTACAATAGTGGGTAACTGTTGCCAGCAAGTTATTCTTTCATGCATATCAGCATGCTTTTTATTTGTCCATCAAACATATGATTTAAAGGCCTAATAGTGTTATAAGCTTGCAGTAAATCCTGAAGATCACATCATTTGCATAGTCTATACTATTTAACATCTCCCTACTTTATGGCATTTTTTTTTTTCCAATTAGCTTAAAGGGTTGTGTTTTCAGTTGTCTTTGCTAACCACATTCTACCTATTGTCCTAAAGTTATCCTACCATTCTTCTCAGTCCACTTTTATAGTCAAATATCATCTTATGAGCTTTCATATTATGTGAGACCAATTGAAATTCTTTGCTTCACCATGTTTCTGAAAATTGTTTCTCCTTGGAACTGACAGAAGATGAACTTCGGTTAAGACAACTACTGTGACTGTATATCCAAACCAATTGGATTGAGCCTGTGGTTATACTACTTCATTGGAAATTTCCCTTTTTTTAGCCTATATTAATTTTTGAACTAGCATCTCACATAATATTTATGTCAAAAGAAGCAGTTTCCATTTTGAACACAGTTAGCAGTTCTGACCTGCAGACATTGTTTCATTGCATTTTCTCTTGGCAGGTTATCACTGAGGTTTGTGCATTTTCAATTGGCAGTTTACATAACATTGGAACACAACAAAATGAAGTGGCGGGTTGACTTCAGGAGAATTGTAAGAACATGCAAAAGGAAAAGAGAAGATTTCTGAGTGCGTGATGTTGTATTCTTGGTGGAATACCTGGAAAGAAGGGATAGAAGGATCTTCTAAGGAAAGGAAGAGGAGTGGCTGCATGTGGTGCTGTGGGCAGAAGAAGAAATCGATCAATATAATGAAAATGCCACTACTCACCATTGCTGATCAAGAACTGGAGAGCAATGTTGATGCCGCAGTCCCATTTTGAGTAGCACAAACATCTTTTGTTTCTGTTTCATTTCTTTGGTACTTCTTTTTTTATCTGTTATTTTCGTATTGTCGACTGGCAAGGCAGCATAAGCTGCCTGTTTGTGCCTGGACCTTTTTGATTGGTACTCTGTTTTTTTCTTCTCCTATGATGAAATGGCAGAGTATCTGCTGCTATTCCCTTAAAAAAAAATCTGTGTATAAATCGATCTGTCATTTGTCTTGTTTCAGGATCGTTAATATGTCACCATGATTCCAATGGCGGCAATGAGATGTTTCGTGCTACTATATTATATCAAAGATCCTGAGGCGATCATACATCAGAATCCACTATCCAGGAGAATCTTTATAATGTTGTACAATAACTATACAAGGGAACAGATCAACGATCAGCATCAAGGCAGGTGCTCGTAAAACGTAACGGTGGAAAAAGGCATGCATACAGATACAGGGCAGGCAAACATCAAACTATCCAGATGTCCATCAGTCCATGTTCATCAGAAAACAAAATGTCAAGGATTATGTACGTTATCTCTGGTTACACATATGAGGAGAAACATAATGACACAATATACAGTTGCCTACTCGCTTTGAAACATCAGGTCATTCAGATTTTCAGGTTAACCGCAAAGTAACACCCAAGATCGCAGGCCAATTGCAGTGGATCATGTTATTGGTTAGTAACTTAGTATATCAAGACATAAATTAAGCACGAACACTGAAATTTCGGGTCTGGGTAAGCAACTCAAATTTCAGTAGTCATTGGTCTCAAAGGTAGATAAATTACAGGCAGAGTGACTGTAAATCTGTCAGCCCTATGAATAAAGAAGGTTGCACGAGAAGGGAGTGGCTGCTGCAACAAGTGAAGAAGGAGAAGGATGGCCACATAAAGGTATACAGGTAAGCTGCCAACCCACGGCAGGTGATGAAGTCTGCCTCCGGCTGAAAGTTGTCGCTTGTTGCATCCAGGTTCTTAAGAGCAAGCACAATAATTTGTCTTACCGACAAGGCACCAGACCACGGACGAGACAAGGTGCCCAACAACGCGCCTATCATTGCAGAGCAAGAAATGATGGCGGGCCCACACGCAGTAGCACCAAATTGATCACGCGACGGTCGCGTCTGCAAGCAACGAGGAAGCCTTTTTTCTCTGTTTCTCTCTCGTCCACGCATATATTCTCTGACTTGGCTCGTCGGTAAGACAACTATTGGCTTGCTCTAAGGCGAAAGGCCAAGTAACAGTAGCGTCCAGAGCTATGCTCCAAGCAGGGTAGCACAACATCAGCATTCACCGCACAGACCTGGTGCACTTTTTTAAGGTAAAAGCTTACTCCCTCCGGTTTTAAATTATTGACTCTATTGACTTTTTTGGTTACGTTTGACTATTCGTCTTATTAAAAATATTAGTTCAAACATGCAAAGTTATAAGGTATATTTCAACTCTCTTTAATGATAAAACAAATCATAACAAAATATATGATAATTTTTAAAAAAAATTAAATAAGACGAATGATCAAACATAACGAAAAAGTCAATAGCGTCAACAATTTAAAACCCGAGGGAGTATGTAAGGACTCCCCACTTGGAACAATGGGGATACCTCCTTGTCAAGTTCCCATGTCCCGGACGTGGGAAGCTCGTTGCGAAGCCACACCTACACTTTCACAACATATATGAGACAGCAGGTGCCGTCCTCCGTGTCACCGCCTGCGCTCGGTACAACTTTGGCACCAGTGGGAGCGCGACGTGGGAGAACTCCATCGATCGACCCAGTGTCGAGCGAGAGCAACAGTTGGCCCTTCTGATGCTTCCAGTAGATACGTGCGTCCGTCGGCGTGCATTAACCGATAATGGGATTGGTCATGGAGCCAGCACGACGGCGCCGGTGATCTGATGCTTCGTGGCAAGCAGTGAGAGTGCATTGACGGGTGGGAGTGCCACTCACCGACTACAGAGCTGTAAATGTGAGCGCGCAGTTCATTCGCCAAAAAACAAAAAAAAAAACCAACATCATGAGCGCGCAATTGTCGAGTCTTGAAATCAGCCTGAAGCGACACTAGACGGAACGACGTCAAGAGGGCGCCATCACCGTCGCGGTCCGGGAGAAAGCAGGTGTCAAAGGAAGAACAACTGTCATATTCCTTGCCTCCCGTCCTATGGTGACACCATGAAAACTGGTCAGACCGGTTTCCAAATAGGTTGGACCGGTTTCGAAAGTCACCACATATATAGCAGTTCAAATGAACCAACATCAAACATTAGAACAATGAAGCCTCCGACCAATACAGAATAAACCGAGGAAGACGTCCTGCTGAGTCTTAAGAGAGATACAGGCTACTTTTAATCAACTAAAGACACGTTTGCGAAACTAGATGAAACAATCAATAGCTAGCTGCAATATGACATACTCCTGTACAAAAGATAGCCTTCCACGGTACATTATCCTCCGTCGGTCGTTGCTGGCAACCGTCACAGGGAGAAGAGGGCTGGCCTGAACATCTCGCCTGAGTCTTTTTTGACTGCCTTCTGATGAAGTTGCTATGCACCCCTCTCAATCACTTGCAGCATCTCCACCTTGTATAAGCCTGCCCAAAATCGTATAAAGGAGAATACATGACAGATTAGTTGCAGTGGATGATGCATCAGTTTTATTCTCTTTGAACAGATGAGCTTTTGAATTTGTCTGACAAATAGCTGTCAGGCTTGTGAATTTTTACTTTGGTTCTCTTTTAAGAGTAAGGAACTATATTGTTGACATTAGTTATTTGTAAATGCAAACCTTGTAGTAGGAAACTGTACTATTGTACCCTTGTAAATCAGGAGAATTTACATACATATTCGCAGAATATAACAAATAAGTTGTTTTATATCTAAACTACTTGTAAAATCTCCATAACAGAAAACTTACTGAAGACGGAGGTATAAATACATCATGAGACTGGTTGGATAAAGCACATATAAACTTAAAAGTAATTAGTAACAAAAGCAACAACTAAAATTTAACTAATAAATGGCAACAAAAAAAAGTTCGCTCTTCAGCAGGTCATCCGTCAGTTAGCTGAAGAAATTAATCTCCAGGCCGTGCGATGCAACGGCTCTGCTAATGCCGTTGCGCTATGTTCAGTTGGTGCTCATCTACTTTCAACTATGTAGCCCCTACTCTCCTTGGGTTTCACTCTTTCTGTATTTGTACAGTTTAGACTTAGACCTCTGTCCGCTTGTAGTCACATGTTTGTGTTTTCATGCCTTACTGAAAGTTCAGGTAGGCTAAGGTCTACCATAGTTTGCTCGGAAAAAAAGTTCGCTCTTTGCTCACTTGCAAAAAGAAAAATAAAACAGAGAAATTTACACTATGTGATCATGTCACACATTCTGCACCCATACTGTGGGCTTGATCTTCGAAAAACGAAAATAGGGTCTCCACTAGGAGGGTAAAATATGGGGCACACTTGAATATGTTGGTGGTTATCCTAGAGTTGTAAGTATGTAACAAATGATTCATTTCACTGTCGACACGAGAACAGTTGTATATGTAACTTTTGCACACGCCAAACATTGGAATGTAGCTTCTATCAAGAGACTCTGAAGAAATTTTATCAACAATAAGGGCTCGTTTGCATTGGAGGAAAATTTTTCCTTTCCTGCGTTTTTCCTGTGAAATTCCTCTGCGATTCTTGCGAAATTCATGCGTTCCAAAGGAGGCCTAAAAAATTATTAAGCCAAACTACCTGTGCCACCATACAATCAACCAGCCACCATACAATCAACCACTACGGGAAACCCATCATTTGCCGTGTGCCCAGGACACACGGCAAAGGGCCAAAAGCACACGGCAAAGGGTTTGCCGTGTGCAACACTCGGCAAAAGGCACCCACAAACTGGTACCAGCAAACAGTACTTTGCCGAGTGCCTTTTGTCGGGCCCTACCTGGCGCTCAGCAAAAAAAAGGTATTGACGTCCGTCAGACCTCAACCCCCACTTTGCCGAGTGCCGTGGGCCCCAGCACACGGCAAAGCCTGGCCTCTTTGCCGAGTGCCGTGGGCCCCAGGCACTCGGCAAAGCCTGGACTGTTTGCCGTGTGCCACGTCAGGCACACGGCAAAGAATGGCTTCTTTGCCGAGTGCCTAACCCTGGCACTCGGCAAAGTGTTAAAACACTCGGCAAAAAAATGTTCCAGATTGCAATAAACATTTCAAATCGACTACAACCTGGACCACAATCACAAAAAAACATCATACATCACATATATGAGCCAAATCATCATCACATATCACATATTTGAGCCCACATCATCACAAACTCAACATATCACATAAATGAGCTCCACCACCATCACAAACTCAACATATCACATAAAAAAATGTTCAACAGCAAAGATGTGTAACTTATGCAGATCTACAACTTTTATTTTGATCTTTTTTTTTTCAAAAATAATTATAGACACGTTGTCCACATATTCCAAACATCCTTCTTCGAGTTTCGGAAAACTATCTGGGAGCTCTAGGATTTTTAAACAAATTTACTAGCGCTTTGTCGAATGAAAAAAATACCAAAATAAGAAGTGTAGAGGATGTCAAAATATACAACTTTGCAGTTCAAAACTTTTTTATTCGAATTAATTTAGAGGCCCAAAAAATTCATTGAAATTATCTTTGCCGAGCGTAATAGGGCTAACACTCGGCAAAAAAGCCATTTTGCCGTGTGCTGGCAAGGGGCACACGGCAAAGTGGTTTCTTGCCGAGTGCCTCGTTTGGACACTCGGCAAAAATAAAATTTTGCCGTGTGTTCCTTTTGCCGAGTACCCGGGCCCACCTCGCTCAACGTCCGTCAACAAAATTCCAACGGGCGTCAAAGTTTGCCGAGTGTTTTTTTTTTTGCCGAGTGCTAGCCGGCAGGTTTGCCGTGTGTTGGCCACGTGGCACACAGCAAAGTGTGATATTTGCCGTGTGCCGGCCACGTGGCACTCGGCAACCCACTCTATGCCGGGTGCCTATTGTTTGCCGAGTGCGGCACTCGGCAAATAGCCTTTTTGCCGTGTGCCCGATATAAAGCGCTCGGCAAACTCTATGGCACACGGCAAACGGGGGGTTTCCCGTAGTGAACACTCCACACACACTTTTTCATATGTTTAGTACCAGGAAGTTCAATCTGGTTTTTGATAGTTGATGTAAGTGTGCATTCATTTATTTCTCAAACTCTCAATCCAAAAACTTAGCAACCATCACACATGATATCCTAATCTGCCAGCAATGTGGTAAAACTGCAGTTGACAATGCGATGTTTGGTGCTACTATTATCACAGACCTTTGAGGAGCTATCAATTCAGTTTTGCCAGAACAACAGTCCACCAACATATGCAGTCACAACTCACAAATGAAATACTGGTGATGATACATCAGAATTTGCTATCCAGGAGAATCCTTATAATGTTGTACTATAACCAGAACATATATGAGGGAACAGATCGACGATCAGCACTGAGACAGGTGCTCATAAAACAAAATGGTAGAAAAAGGCATGCAACGGGACAGGCAGACATTGAGCGATTCAGATTTTCATGTTCATGGGAAACTCAACATAAAGGATTATGTTATATGCGGTTTCACAGGTGATGAAAAACGTAATGTCACAAGAAACACTTGCATACTCGCTTTGAAACATCAGGTCATTCAGATTTTTCAGATTAACCACAAAGTAAGACCTAGGATCGGCAGGCAGTTTGCAGTGGATCATGTTATATGCAGCTAGTAACTTTGCATACCAAGACTATACATCAAGCACATTGAAATTTTGGGTCCGTGTAAGCGACTGAAATTTCAGTAGTCATCATTCTTAAATGGCTAATTGCACGCAGAGTGACTGTAAATCTTTCAGTTCTATCTGAACAAAGAAGGCTGCAGGAGAAGGGAGTTTTGTGAGGTACCTTTCTGGTGGCCATGTAAAGAGATAGGGGTATGCCGCCAACCCACGGCAGGTGATGAAGTCTGCCTCCGGCGCCAACTCGGCTTCGTGTCTGTATACTAACCCTGCATTCAAGTTCTTGAGGCGACAGGCCATGTAGCGATAGCATCCGGAGGTATAGTCCATGCAGAACAGCACAACGCCAGCGGTCACCGCGCAAACCTGGCGCACTTTCCACAGGTTAAGCCCTTTGCAAGCATCCCTCAACTGGAATGACAACACCGCCTTGTTCATCTCCCATGACCCGGCCTCCTCGTTGCGAAGCCACACCTGCAGGACGTCGCCCAGGATGCAGACAAGACAGCATACGCCGTCCTCTGTGTCACCGACGACGTACAGCGCCTTGGATCGGTACAACTCTGGCACCGGCGGGAGCGCGACGTGCGAGAACTCCATCGACGCCGTGTCGAGCGAGAGCAGCACCTTGCCCTTCCGGTACTTCCAGTAGATACGCCCCGCGCCGTGCATTGACGGGTAGGGGGATTGGTCATGGAGCTTGAGCGACGACGGCGGCGGCGCTCGGATGATTGGTGGCGACCACGGATGGGAGTGCCAATCACCGGTGCTGTAAACGTGAGCGCGCACTCGCATCTGACGCGAGTACTCCACCTCCAACGACACCACGCGGAAGGACGCGAGTACGCCGCCGCTATCCGGGAGGAAGCAGCTGTGAAAGGAACGAAAGTTGTCGAAGCACACGGATTTCGGCGGGGGGCTTAGGTTGATGCGGCGCCGGGAGACGGGGTTGAACAAGCGGAACTGACCCCGGCTGGCGAGGAGGAGAACGCCGTCGCGGCAGTCTCTGATGCGCCATTGCTGCTCGTCCTCCAGACCCGCCAGCAAGAAATCGCCGCCGCGGACGGCGGCGGCGAGGTCGCGGTCGGAGCAGATCCGCGCGCGGTGGAAGGCGCGGAAGGCGACATCTTGGCGGTTGATGAAGCTCGTGAAGCACCCGAGGAGCGGGGCCGAAGGACGGAGGGCCTCGAACCGGCGGAGGAAGTCGCGGGAGGTGGCCAGCCGGCGCCACCGCGAGCAGGAGAGGGCGGCGCGGGCGAGTGAGGCCAGAGAAGGGAGGCGGAGGAGGATTTCGGCGAGGACGTCGTCGTTGAGCGACGTGATGGAGGTGCGCGACAGCGCACGGTGTGGCGGGCGCTTGTGCCGCCGGTTGGGCTCCATCTTGCACGCCGGCGCGCTGGTTTTTTTTCCCCTTGGGAATATGCTCTGTTTTTAAATTTTTTTTTTTTTTTTGAGGAACATGCTCTGTTTTTTAATGGGCAGATGTGAGAGCAGGAAGGAAAGCAGGGGAACCAGTGTGAGTTTAACGATGGCCCATGGTCGCGCCGTTTGACTGTGGTCTTCATGCGCGAATACTCCCTTGGGAGTATTTGATTTTGAACTTCGAACGTTTCCTTGAAATTCGAAACCAAATTGAAGGAAAGAATTTCCCCTTTGAAAAAAAAGGTAATCTCGCCTCTCAACGTTGTCTCTCAAAGTTCAACTTTACTTTAGCTGTTAGGTTTGGGTTCCTCTAATATACATGTCTATGTGGGATGCCACTTACTCTCTCCATTCATAATGTAAGTATTTTTAGAATCCTAATACAAAATTAGTCAAGTAGAGAAAAGTCATATATGCGCCTCATTTTAACTCAACTCACCAACTATTCACCTACTTGCTAACCTATCATTATTTGTCATATCTCTAGGAATGCTTACATTATAAGAAACTTTTAAATGATTCAAATGCTTATATATTGAAATGGAGGGAGAACCTTAACGTTAGATTCAAAATTTCAAATTTATTATTCTCTCACATCATACGTCTCTGTTTTTAGGTCCATTTGAACACTATCATTTCAACTAGACGTGCAGAACACTCGCCATTAGGCACGATGTCGGCATGAGACATGACGGCCAACCGCTCACTCAAGTAGGATCTATAGGGTGGCCTATAGATGTTGTGACGAGCTACAACATTTTAGTGAGGACAACAATAGGAGTGGTAGTTGGGCTCTCCGTAGTGGAAGACAGCAAGTGCTTCACCTACACAATGAAACATAAGACATTGAGAGGTATTTGAAACATGAAACTCGGATATGATGTCAATAAGAGTCTAACCGTAAGCATCTATAGGCCACCCTACAAAGCATCTATAGGCCACCCTACAACCCTAGAGTAATTAATATGCTTTCATTCTACATATGCTCGTTGACCTGTCTATTGATACTAATGACTAGGGTGTCATGGCGCGCTCCGCCGCGCCCCCATTTAACCTCAAACGTGGACAGGTTATTAAGAAAAACATTTGCACTTCCATGTTTGTTCAGATTCATAAGTTAAATCCTGAAACTGTTGCATCAAAAGCTAATTGTCGATATCATAAAGGCAGGGGCTGAGCCGTAAGAATGTGAAGTCCAAAGATGAAACGTGAAAACAGAACAAACAAAAGGGTCCTGTTTGCAAAACAGTCACAGCCTTATCCAGTCCACGGAAACAATCTTCTTCTCCCCGGCTTTCTTCTCCCGAGAACATCTCTGGTCTTACCACCCCTTAGGGTGTTACCGTGTTACCGATCACTGTAGCGCCTCAAATATGCAACGAAAAATTGCAACAAAAATATGAATGGATAGCTCATGCAACGATCTATAATTCATATTTTTGGTTGAGGTGCAACCGAAGCTCATACAAGAAGATACAAAAAAGAGAAATCAGACAGTGAATAGTGCGGGTTGCAACTGTTCATCACGAACCCGCAACCCGTTACTATTCAATGTCTGATTTCTCTTTTTTGTATCTTCTGGTACGAGCTTCGGTTGCACCTCAACCAAAAATATGAATTGTAGATCGTTGCATGAGCTATCCATTTATATTTTTGTTGCAATTTTTCGTTGCATATTTGAGGCGTTATTGAAGTTGGTAACACGGTAACACACGAACCCGCGGTAACACCAGAGATGTTCTCCTCCTCTCCCTGTATGTCTTTCATTTTCTTCTCGCACCTTCTCCATCTCACATGCCATCAAAGGGAGGGCCGAGCTTCAGTAGGCAGCGGCGGAGGGGAGGGAGCAGAGGCCAATCATGGACGCCGGCGGAGGGGAGGGAGCAGGGGTCGCGTGCGGCGCAGGGCTGTGGCCCTAAAGTGTGTTCATGTAACAGCACGGGCGGCAGCGCGAGCAGCGAGCTCGACGGCTTGGTGGAGCAGAGTGGCACAAACGCAATGGCAGGACGACGGTGTAAGGTCAGAGCTCTTGCTCTTGCAGATCGATTTCTTTCTCCGTCTCCCTCCCTCTCATGCCGCATGAGGAGGCAAATGAACCAGGCGGCTTCAAAATGATGGTCGGACATGGGCTCATCTCGCAGCAGGCCAGCGCAATGCTCCAGGAAAGATGTTCTTCTCTGGATAGCAGCCACCTGCAGGCCTTTGAAATCATGAAATTTTATATCGATTCTTCAATCAGCTGCCACAGTAGCCATAAATTCAGTTTAAAATTATTTTCCACGCTTCCAATAGTTAATAATAACAATAAAACATCTGCTACTACATACATGGGCGCGGCGGAGCTAACGAATTCTCTTTTTTTCTGTTGGGTCCGAGGCAAGCTAACGAATGAGGCGGCTTAAAAACTGTCGTCGGCCACGGGCTCGTCTGTCACATGAGAGCAGCACATGGTGAGGGTCCACAAGGAGGCGGGAGCAGAGGCAAGTCGGGGAGAGAGCAGGACGTGGAGGAAAAACCGACGTCCACGTCCCCACAAATCGACGTGCAAACGCAGGAAAGCTCCACGTCTGTCAAAATGCTATGGAGAGGCATCAGGCTTTGACCTGTCAGAGTATAGATACTAACGATAAGGAAGCAACAACATCTTAGACAGGGAACCTAGGGATGGATGTGAGAGCAGAGCTTATAGTTTCGCCGGCAGTGGGCATTTCGCGGCGAGCGGTGGTGGTGGGTCTCGCAGCTCTTTAATGCCTGTGCAAGACGTGGATGGGTTTGAGAGGAGGAGCGAAGGGTAGCTCAGAAAAAAAACTCGATTTCACCCGCTCCTACCGGCGTCTAGCGAGTCGCTCGTTCTTCTCTCTCCTGCTTTCTTTCTCTTCCACGCAGGATTTTGCCGGCAGTGAAACTCTTATAATACTTGTTCTGAGGCAAGAGGCTTCTAACCTAATGTTTCTTATTGGATCTTTCAAATGGCCTAAATGGTCGAGCCGAAAGAGAGAAGCGAAGATGACACATAAAAATTGAGCTATTTAGCTCACTTTTGTGAAGGACCACCGTGGAGGTGGCTTACCTTTGGAAGGATAAGGTGGAAGGGACTGTCAAGGGATTGTGCTGAGGTGAGCCAAAAATGTCACTATTAAAGCCTCGTTTGGGATGAAGAGAGAAATGATTGTTGCTAGGTGACGCATATTGTCACTACGATGAAATGCCTTGTTTGGTAGGGCTCCGGCTCCTCAAAAACTGACTCTAGTTCTGGTTCTGGCTCTGGCTCCTCTAGTGAAACGGCTCCTATGTAAAAAACGTTTGGTAAAACGACTATTTTTTTTATCTCTATAGAGTAAAAGCAGTGAGAAGCCACTATTTTTGGCTCCTCTTTTGTAGTACAAATGGATCCAAGTGCTCCTCGATGCTTTCAAAAGAAGTACTCTTCAAACAAAATGTTTAGCTGGGTTTCGGCTCTTGAGTGCTGAGGAGCTGGAGCCGAGCTGAAGCGGCAGAGCTTTGCCAAACAGTGCCGAAATTTAATAAAAAAAGCTGAAGCCGGTGCCGAGCCGCACCAAACGATGCCTTATAAAACGAAAACTGTACAAATTAAACGCCACGTAACCGCGCTACTATCAAATTAACATGCTTTGCATCTGTCCAAATTAAAATCGTAGACCATAGAAACCGCGTCCACGCCGGCGTGGCGATGTCTGTCCCGTCCCGTCCTGTCGGCCGGCCTGCCTCGGCTGCTGCGCCCGCCGGGCCTTGACGTTTCGCAACCATGGCAGGCAGATGCCTTGGAAACCAAGGCAAGTCGGCGCGAGAAAAGGCGCCTGAACGTTTCGGCCGCCGTTTGGCCGCTCGACGCAGGGTCCAGAGGCAGGAAGACGTTCTCGTGGGCCGTCGTCCACGAGCAAGCGGCCAGATCACTCGACCCACTGCGCTATAGTAGCTCTTGATCAGTCAGCGCGGTGGTCGCCGACATTTCTTCTCTGTCTCTTTTTTTCCCATTTCTTTGTCAGCAGTAGCAAGCATGTGCTGTCAACCTTGGCGTACACGTGTGTCGTGCATGGCCACCCCTCTTATCGCAGCAGTCACAAGTCTTCGACCCCACCCATTCGGGAAGAAAAAAAGTCCAAGCGAGAGATGTTTCGTGCTGTTATAATAATTAAATCAACAATGATGCATTGACATCGAAAAAAAAAAGCTTTTAGAACCAAAAAAAAAAAGGGTGCTCCTTCTAGTCGGCAGCACACAATGAAAGCTTGTCTGCACCCACTACATTTGCAGTCTCTCAATCGTGCTTAGAGCAAACCTAACGGGTTGTCTTACCGTCCGTTTGTTCAGATTTTTCTGATGTGGAGAAAAGAGAAAGAAGGAGAGAGAAGGCTTTTGTCGCGGCTGCCAGCGACCGTCTCGACGTGAGCTCCCATGCAATCGTGGGCCCCTAGCGTGACACCGGTGAGGGTGGGAAGAGGAGGAGGCTGAGATGGGGAGGGACTCAAGAGAGGAATTTATCTCACCGCACGTTGGACCGAACTGTCTGGTGTCTGAGTGCCAGCTACGATGCGACCATTCTCATTGGGCTTGCTCTTATGCTGACGAAGCAGCGACACCATTACATTCAGAGCATGATTAGGTCCACGAGATGCAATAGCAGAGTGATTGATTGCTTGCGGCACACGCCGCCACGCTTCGCGCATGCAACTTTTTTAAAAAGAAACCCTCCGAGATGCAAGTGGGAAGTAATTGGTTGCTGCTTGGTCTGGCTTAGCCTGTCTGCATATACAAGAAGTAGCCTTTCGTCTAGTGATGGCCCTAGATCAAAATGAGTGAGCATGAAACCCGGCCATTTTGACTCGATCAAAGCACGACACGGTCCATCAAATTTTGCGTTAGGCCAGCACAACACGGGCCATGTGGGTCAAGAGCGTGGCTCAATGGGTGGAACCGGCCAGCCTAAGAAAGTATTATATTACTTTTTATATTTACAGGTGCAACTAATGTGTTGTAGTCTAGTGATAAAGCAATTACTTCAAGTCGGTCGCAAGTCTAAATCTTCTCTTCCCTACCATTTTGCACCATTTTAGCATCCAGGTTCTTAAGGCGAAAGGC
Source organism: Eragrostis nindensis (assembly GCA_012490785.1). Classification (NCBI taxonomy): domain Eukaryota; kingdom Viridiplantae; phylum Streptophyta; class Magnoliopsida; order Poales; family Poaceae; genus Eragrostis; species Eragrostis nindensis. Next base: position 115,798 of record JAAXCT010001631.1, on the reverse strand, counting down.
CAAGTAACGGTAGCGTCCAGAGCTATGCTCCAAGCAGAGCAGCACGACACCGGCATTCAACGCACAGACCTGGCGCACCTTGTTGAGGTAAAAGCTTATGTAAGGACAGATGCTTCGTGGCAAGTGAGAATGCATTGACGGGTGGGAGTGCCACTCACCGACGACAGAGCTGTAAACGTGAGCTCGCAGTGATCAACCTGAAGCGACACTAGACGGAACGACGTCAAGAGGATGCCATCACCGTCGCGGTCCGGGAGACAGCAGGTGTGAAGGAAGAAAAATTGTCATATTCCTTGCCTCCCGTCCTATGGTGACACCAGGTCAGACCGGTTTCCAAATAGGTTGGACCGGTTTTCAAAGTCACCACAGTTCAAATGAATCAACATCAAACATTAGAACAACGAAGCCTCCGACCAATACAGAATAAAAACTCGACCTGCCGGGGGAAGACCGCCCCCGACGGCATTTGCTAAGGAGAACAACCTCTCACGCAGGCCGAGAAAACCCCCGAACCCCCTCCCCGATCCTACACAGGGACTCAGCTGGCCGTTGTGAGCTCCGGCGCGAGTCTTTACCATGTGCTTTGACCGGGGAAGGCAAGGGGATTTTTTTATGCACTGTGCGTGCTACAGTACCGCGCCCAGCTACAGTGCAGTGCACTGTGCGTGCTACATTGCCGCGCCAAGCTACAGTGCCGCGGTGGGAATCGTGGGCGAGCAACGCTCGAACCCACGACCGGCGGCTCACCAACCGGGAGCCTTGCCGCACGAGCTACAGCTCGTTCCCCGACCAATACAGAATAAACTGAGGAAGACGTCTTGCTGAGTCTTAAGAGAGATACAGGCCACTTTTAATCAACTAAAGACACGTTTGCGAAACTAGATGAAACAATCAATAGCTAGCTGCAGTATGACATACAAAAGATAGCATTCCACAGTACATTATCCTCCGTCAGTCATTGCTGGCAACCGTCGCAGGGAGAAGAGGGCTGGCCTGAACATCTCGCCTGAGTCTTTTTTGACTGCCTTCTGATGAAGTTGCTATGCACCCCTCTCAATCACTTGCAGCATCTCCACCCTGTATAAGCCTGCCCAAAATCGTATAAAGGAGAATACATGATAGATTAGTTGCAGCCGATGATGCATCAGTTTTATTCTCTTTGAACAGATGAGCTTTTCAGTTTGTCTGACAAATAGCTGTCAGGCTTGTGAGTTTTTACTTTGGTGTCTCTTTTAAGAGTAGGGAACTATATTGTTGAGATATACATTAGTTATTTGTAAATGCAAACCTTGTAGTAGGAAACTGTACTATTGTACCCTTGTAAATCAGAAGAATTTACATACATATTCGCTGAATGTAACAAATAAGTTGTTTTATATCTAAACTCCTTGTAAAATCTCCATAACAGAAAACTTACTAGAGACGGAGGTAAATATACATCATGAGACTGGTTGGATAAAGCACATATAAACTTAAGAGTATAATGCACTAGAGGTCCACGAACTTGTTCGTCTGCGTCATCCAGGTCCATAAACTTTTATTTTGCAATTTTTGTGGACCTAAAACTGCAAAATAAAAGTTTATGGACCTAGATGACCCAGACGAACAAGTTTGTGGACCTCTAGTTTATTTTACTCCTTAAGAGTAATTAGTAACAAAAGCAACAACTAAAATTTAACTAATAAATGGCAACAAAAAAAGTTCGCGTTCATTAAAAAAAAAAAAAGGTTCGCTCTTGACTACTCTCTTCAGCAGGTCATCCGTCAGTTAGCTGAAGAAATTAATCTCCAGGCAGTGCGATGCAATGGCTCTGCTAATGCCGTTGTGCTATGTTCAGTTGGTGCTATCTACTTTCAACTATGTAGCCCCCTAGTCTCCTTGGGTTTCACTCTTTCTATTTGTACAGCTTAGACTTAGACCTCTCTCCCCTTGTAATCACACGTTTGTGTTTTCATGCCTTACTGAAAGTTCAGGTAGGCCAAGGCCTACGTAGTTTGCTCGAAAAAAAGTTTGCTCTGTGCTCGCTTGCAAAAAAGAAAAATAAAACAGAGACATTTACACTATGTGATCATGTCTCACATTCTGCACCCATAATGTGGGCTTGATATTCGAAAAACGAAACTAGGGTCTCCACTAGGAGGGTAAAATATGGGGCACACTTGAATATGTTGGTGGTTATCCTAGAATTGTAAATATATGTAACAAACGATTAATTCCATTGTCGACACAAGAACAGTTGTATATGTAACTATTGCACAAGCCAATCGTAGGAATGTAGCTTCTATCAAGAGACTCTGGAGAAATTTTATCAACAATAAAAACTTATTAAGCCAAACTAACTGTGCCACCATACAATCAACACTCCACACACTTTTTTCATATGTTTAGTACTAGAAAGTTCAATCTGGTTTTTGATAGTTGATGTAAGTGTGCATTCATCCATTTCTCAAACTCCCAATCCAAAAACTTAGCAACCATCACACATTACATCCTAATTGCCAGCAATGTGGTAAAAATGCAGTTGACAATGAGATGGTTCATGCTACTATTATCAAAGACCTTGAGGAGCTATCAATTCAGTTTTGCCAGAACAACAGTCCACCAACAATATGCAGTCAAAACTCACAAATGCAATACCTTTTTTTTTTTCCCCCGAATGTCACAAATGCAATACTGGTGATGATACATCAGAATTTGCTATATAGGAGAATCCTTATAATGTTCTACTATAACCAGAACATATATAAGGAAACAGATCGACGACCAGCACGGAGACAGGTGCTCATAAAACAAAATGGTAGAAAAAGGCATGCATACGGGACAGGCAAACATTGAACGATTCAGATTTTCATGTTCATGAGAAACTCAACATAAAGGATTATGTTATATGTGGTTACACAGATGATGAAAAACGTAATGTCACAAGAAACACTTGCGTACTCGCTTTGAAACATCAGGTCGTTCAGATTTTTCAGATTAACCGCAAAGTAAGACCTAGGATCGGCAGGCAGTTTGCAGTGGATCATGTTATATGCAGCTAGTAACTTTGCATACCAAGATTCTACATCAAGCACATTGAAATTTCAGTAGTCATCATTCTTAAATGGCTAATTGCACGCAGAGTGACTGTAAATCTTTCTGTTCTCTCTGAACAAGAAGGCTGCAGGAGAAGGGAGTTTTGAGGTACCTTTCTGGTGGCCATGTAAAGAGATAGGGGTATGCCGCCAACCCACGGCAGGTGATGAAGTCTGCCTCCGGCACCAACTCGGCGCCGTGTCTGCATACTAATCCTGCATTAAAGTTCTTGAGGCGACATGCCATGTAGCGATAGCGTCCGGAGGTATGTCCATGCATAACAGCACGACGCCGGTGGTCACCGCGCAGACGACGTTTAAGTATACAACAGCTTGAACGATGATACCTCCTTGTGAAGCTCCCATGACCCGGCCTCCTCGTTGCGAAGCCAGACTTGCAGGACGTGGTCTCGGTCGTTACAAGAATTCCTCACCACACAGACGAGACAGCAGGCGCCGTCCTCGGTGTCACCGACGACGTACAGCGCCTGCGGCCGGTACAACTCTGGCACCGGCGGGAGCACGACGTGCGAGAACTCCATCGACGCCGTGTCGAGCGAGAGCAGCACCTCGCCCTTCTGGTACTTCCAGTCGATACGCCCGCGCCGTGCATTGACGGGTATGAGGAGTAGTCATGGAGCCAGGAAGCCGGCGCCGGCGCTCGGATGCTTCCTTCCGGCAACGGGTGGGGACGCCACTCACCGGTGTCGGAGCTGTAAACGTAAGCTTGCAGTTGGTTCTTGAAACTCCCACGAAGCGACACCAGGCTGAACGACGGCAAGCTGGCGCCATCACAGCCGCGAGCCGGGAGAAAGCAGCTGTGAAAGGAAAAATAGTTGTCGTATTCCTTGGATCCCGTTGGCCGGCTCAGGTTGATGCGGCGCCGGGTGACGGGGTTGAACAGGGCAAACTGATCCCGGCTGGCGAGGAGGAGAACGCCATGGCGGCAGTCTCGGATGCGCCATGCTGCTCGTCCTCCAGCCCCGCGAGCCAGAAATCGCCGCCGCGGACGGCGGCGGCGAGGTCGCGGTCGGAGCAGATCTGCGCGCGGTGGAAGGCGCGGAAGGCGACGTCTTTGCGGTTGATGAAACTCACGAAGCACCCGAGGAGGGGGGCCGAAGGATGGAGGGCGCCGAACCGGCGGAGGAAGTCGCGGGAGGTGGCCAGCCGGCGCCACCGCGAGCAGGAGAGGGCGGCGCGGGCGAGCGAGGCCAGAGAAGGGAGGCGGAGGAGGATTTCGGCGAGGACGTCGTCGTTGAGCGAAGTGATGGAGGTGCGCGACAGCGCACGGTGTGGCGGGCGCTTGAGCCGCCGGTTGGGCTCCATCTTGCACGCCGGCGCGCTGGCTTGATATGCTCTGTTTTTTAATGGGCAGATGTGAGAGCAAGAAGGAAAAGCAGGTGAACCGAGTGGTGAGTTTAACGATGGCCACGGTCGCGCCGTTTGACTCTGGTCTTCATGTGCGAATATTAACGTTTTCTTGAAATTCGAAACCAAATTGAAGGAAACAGTTCCCCTTCGACAAAAAAATATTCAGGCAATCTAGCCTCTCAACTGGGTCCTCAGCTTTCAAAAAGGTCTGGTCAAGTGCCATGCACCTTTAAGTTGGCTTTAAAATTTAAAATTTGTTTACCCTCTCACATCTTAATCTTTGTTTTTGAATCCATTTGAACCATTGTGTTTCTCGGAAACAAAACATTATCATTTAAATTAGCTTTGCCGAACAACACTCACCATTGATGAGTACGATGTCGGCACGAGCCATGACGACCAACTGCTCGCTCAAGAGCTGACGCCAGACGAGGGTCCGCGTAGGATTTATCGTGCGACGAGCTACATCATTTCATTGAGGACAACAATAGGAGCGGTAATGGAGCGGTAATCAGGCTCTCGATAGTGGAAGTCACGACGGGCGTGGTCCAACCACGGCGCGAACCACGCAGGTCCATGCGATCTATTCACGTAGCGAGGGTCGACGGAGCGAACCATTTTCCTCAGCTGCCGAACCCCGGTGCTCCAATGGATTTTGTGGATCGACCCATGCTTTCGATGTACAAGGGACTGTGTCTAGCAACCAGAACGAGCCTTACAAGGAAAATTCTCACCTCTGGTTACTCACAGGGAACACATACAAACAGGCAACGGTCTTACAAGGAGAACTTCTCACGTCTCATTACAGAAATAATCAAATTTCACTAATCAAATGGTGAAATCACGAAACTTGTGAACGGAAGTCATGAGATGGTGAAATCACGAAACTTGTGAACGGAACTCATGAGACAAAAATCAGAGCCCACAGTAGGCAATGCAAATGAAACAAAACAGTGTAACTTGTAATCTTCAACAGGGGCAGGGGCTTCAAGGAAAAAAAAAACAGGCGGGGCAGGGGCCTCAACCCTCAAGGAACAAAATACAGTCATGAACTACAAAATTAGCTTTTGGTCTAGAATCTTGCTTGAAAGACCACATTTACTAACATATCATGGGTAAAACACATCTCCTTATCTTATGGTGATCCAGGTAGCAAATACACTTCTCATGCTCTTCTTGTGAACCATTCATTTGTCCAGCACTCCAGCTTGCCCTTAATTTTCTAAAATGGAGGATGCAAAAACAGTTAAGTACATAAGGATAACTGAAGTGCAAAAGGAAAAAACTGGAACATGCAAAACATAAGATAGGGGAAAAAATAAAAAACCTGCGGCTGCAACAAGGATAAGCTATACAAAATGGACAAATAAGTCACCAGGGTAGGTGCTCAAAGTTAGACTGGTGTGCGCATTACTGCTAATGTTAATTGTGAGGCACTAAAAACACACTGTTCTTGGAAAAGAAAAAAGAGAATAATTGCTTTCTATGTGTCCAGCTTTCTCAGATGTAACTTATACTGAACAAGAGTGTAGAAAAGGGCCTACAGTGGTACGATCTATTCATACAAAAACAATTAGCATAGTATACCCAGCTAGGCACTTCACGCTGGTCTCCAAGCAACAAAATTAGTGTCACTGAGATCAAAATTGCTCCCCAAGCCGTCACCAAGCTATCAAGGCAAAGACTAAAATACAGACAAGTATCTTAGCATATTTGACTTGTACAGATTCTTTTGCAGACTCGAACCAATCAACACATTTATCATCCGAATGATTGCATCACGAAATCTACTCCCAAGGATGCAACCCTTGCGACACTAAAACTGCAAGATTGACGAATCAGCTCCATGAGCTCGGCCAATATTCAGGGGACGCTGGCCTTGTCCTCGGCACTGAGGCGGCTGCCGGCGCCACCGTCGCCCCGACGGCGATCACGTGCTCCGCCACTCCGAAGAACGAGACCCTCCGGCGAACGAAGCCGACGGGAACGAGGGTCGGCGGCGAAAGACGGCGGCCGGGTAGGAGAGGCGACAGATGTGGTGAGAGGAGACGAATGCCTGCGCCGCACGCACGGATCGATCCACTCGACCCAAGGGTTCGACGGGATCCGAACCGCTCGACCCTAGCAAGTATCCATGGATATCCAATAGAATCATTTCATGGGTCGGTTCGCAGATCCACTGGTCCGATCCGAACCACGCCCATCATGAAGTGGAAGACAGCAAGTGTTTCGCCTACATTGTGAAACAGGAGACACCGAGAGGTATTTGAAACGCTTTCCTCGGAGGTCGGATATGTCAATAGGGATGCACTAGCCTAACCACCAGCATCCATGCCTTGCTACAACACTACAGCACTGTGCTTTTCTCTTCATATGCTCGTTGATGCTAACAATGAAGAAGCTCCCGTAAGGATGACAAACTATTCCCTCCGTTCCAGTGTAGATGGCATTCTGGGCCTGGGCACGTAGATTAAGAAGAGGTAGAAAAATGTGAGTGCACAGAAAACGAGAAGAAGAGAGATAGAGATAGAAGTGTATTGAGAAAAGAGAAAATTGTCGCAAGAACTGAGAATGTCAAGTATTTTAGGAAAATTTGAGACGGCTAAAATGCCAAGTAGTTTAGGACGGAGGGAGTAAGGGATGTAAAGATGGATACGTTGCGAGGCTTCTTACCCAAATGTTCCTTTTTGCATCTTCCAACTGGCTTACATAGCCAAGCTGAAAGAGAAGTGAATTATTGGCCAACCTTAAAGAGAGGACCGGCCGTGGAAGTGACCGTCTGTGGATTGTGTTGAGGTGAGGCATTATTATAGTGGTCGGCTGGAAATGTCACTATTAAAGCCTGTTGGGAGGGCTCACACAGGCTTTGGTCACAAAAGTACTATAGCACCAGCTAGTGAATTAAGCACATCAACACCTCAAGTTCATTTTGGGATAAAAGAGAGAAACGATTCTTGCTAGGTGACCCCTGATAACATCAAAATAAAAACTGTATAAAGCGAAAAAAAATTAACCAAAACAATTGTTCGTTCGATCAACTGTACTACCTCCGTGTCAATATGTTAGCATTCGGGGCATTTGAATTTTTTCCCAGATTGTTAGCATTCCTAGCCTCCAGTGGGTCTCACCGGCATAAATGACAGAACAGCTCGCAGCAGAAGCCTCCCGAAACGCGTTCATCCCCATCCCCAACCTTATCTCTTCAGCTCCCTTCGCCCAGCTGCCCCTGCCACAGCGTCGCCGCCTTGCAGCTCGTCCCCAAACCCCAGGCCACATCCCTCGGCGGCCACGGCAGCAGCTCGCCCTCATCTCGATCCTCGGCGGCTGCTGCTCGCCCCCAACCTCGACGGCGTGAAGGAGGCGGCCGAGCTCGACGCGTGGGGCAGGAGGCGACATGGGGCGGTCGAGCTCAACGCGATGCCATCGAGGTGCGCGGTGGTGCAATGGCCACCTCGCCTGCGCTGCTACAGCGAGCCTAGGCCCCCGTGCATCCGCGTGCCTAAGCCGCCTTCCTGGCGCGCAGATCTGGGGCTTGCCACGACGCGACGGGTGCGCGCCTCCGCATATCGAGGGAGCGGCTGCGAGCTCCGTCCGCGCGACGGCAGCGGTGAGCATCCATCGGCGTGAGTTCGCGACCGCGCGAGGCTGGTTAGGCGCAGCCGCAATAACTATCACGCGTTTTGGTGGTTTGGTGAGGGGTAGCATGGTCATTTCCTCTCTCTGCTATTTTGACATTTGAAAGCCTCAAATGATTACATTGTGAAGAGTACCAAATTAATCGAATGCCATAGAAACCGCGTGCACGCCGGCCTGGCGATGCCTGTCACGGCCGGCCTTCCTCGACTGCTGCGCCGGGCCTTGACGTTTCGCAACCATGGCAGGCAGATGCCTTCGAAACCAAGGCAAGTCGGCGCGAGAAAAGGAGCCTGAACGTTGGCCGCTCGACGCAGGGTCCCACTCCCGAGGCAGGAAGACGTTTTTCGTGGGCGGTCGTCCACGAGCAGCGGCCACATCACTCGACCCACTGCGCTGTAGCTCTTGATCAGTCAGCGCGGTGGTCGCCGGCGATTCTTCTCTCTTTTTCCCCCTTTCTTTCGACCCTACCCATTCGGGAAAAAAAGAAAGGTCCAAACGAGAGATGTTTCGTGCTGTTATATTTGCAGTCTTTCAACGGTGCTTGATGCGCTGACAAAGCAACCACACCATTACATTCAGGGCATGATTAGGCCTGCGAGATGCAATAGCAGAGTGATTGATTGTCTGCGGCACACAATGCCACGCTTCGTGCATGCAAGTTTTTTTTTTCTTTCAATCCTCCGCGCATGCAAGTGGGAAGTAATTGGTTGCTGCTTCCCCTTGCTTAGCACGTCTGCATGCAAGAAGCAGCCACAGTCAACTAAATCACAAAAAAAGAGACCTTGATCCAAGTTTATGGCATAGTTCGGGTTCCATGGTCAAACGGGTGGACCAAAACAAGCGAAGCACGGCTAATCGAGAGTGTGGCTCAGTGGGCGGAACCGCACGACCCGTCTAAGAAAGTATTATATAGGTTTTTATATTTACATGTACAACTATAATATGTTGTGGTCTAATGATAAGGCAATTACTTCAAGTCGATTGCAGGTTTAAATCTCCTCTTCCCATCATTTTAGCACTAAAATGCAAGTATATAGGCTAGAAGAGCCATCATTGTAGCTTAGCCAGTCGTGCGTAACAAGCCAGCCCGGTACGATTAACACATGTCAGGCCATGTAGTGGGCTAGCACGACACAGTCCACTTAACAAGTCGTCATGCTTAGCTGGGCCTGTGTCGTATTAAGCCAGGCCGCCCATTTGGCCATGTATACTTTCGTCTGACGAATGAAATTAACACCGCCCATTTGGTTTCATGTGAAAGGGATCTTGGCCTAGTGGTTAAGTCATCCGAGTAACACCTTTTAGGTCCTGGGTTCGACTCCCTGTGGGAGCGAATTTTCAAGGATTTAACGGCATTTGTGCTTTCAGTGGTAGGCGACGTTCCCGTCGACAGCGAGGCGCCAGTGGTGACTTCGTATCTCTAGATTTGCCGGCTCAGTCTTCGAAGATGCTCATAGGGGTAGGGTTTGCGTACGTGTATTCATAGGGGTGAGTGTGCGTGCGTTGTGAGTGTCTGAGTTGTACTGTGTAATCTCAAAAAAATAAAATAAAAAAATAAAATTAGGTTTCATTTCTCTAGTCCAAAGCTTGCATGAGGCCTCCCGAGGACCGAGCAGCGTAGGTAAGGGAATCAATCACGCCTTAAATCTATATAGACAAGGTGTTTCATAAAATTTAAGAGTTTGTTATCTCAAAAAAATTTAAGAATTTGTTGTGTTGTACGTAGTATTATTTTTTAGGACTTTTGTGGTGCATAATACAACTAGTAGTATTTTAGCTGACATCATGCCAATTAAAACAATTTCTTGCTTTTGGCGTTTGGAAAACATCACACCCCATACTATACCCACACATAAAAATAATACTACAGACGATATGCCGTTCGTAGCATCGACAATTGCCATTTCGAATAACATTTGTTTCCTTTTGCGACAGAGATTATTTTAGGATTATTGATAGTACTTGCCTTGGCAAAAGATACATTATGCGAGAGTTCAAGGCAAACGCATACATTTATACAAACTTTTATATATGATTATTATATATTCCCTGGTTCACTGTCCTCTTGTTGGAACAGTTCAAGGTAGGGGAAAAGGTGGGGGCGGCGGTGGCACAACAATTGTATAACCTGCAAAATGCATCAATGAGACACGTTCAAATTAATAAAATCCACATTTCTAGATTAACTACATGTATAAAAACCATGGACGTAGTTTGTATTAGCATTGAGACGCGCTCTTACTTCCGCATTTGCTGCCGAAGGGCAAATGTACGCTGCTGTCACGTGCGTAACGGACGAGCTTCTCCGCGCTTAGACTGTGCGCACTGGGGTGCGGTATCCGCTCCTGCAGTAGGCTTTTAGAGTATGAGATGCTGCAGCGGGGTACTGGGACAGCACGGTGAAGCAGCGAACGGCAGAGAGGACCGCCATTTCTAGCGTGCGTAGTGGACTCCGGTAAAGAGAGCAGGCCCACGCTGTTTAGAAGAGAGAGAGAGAGAAAAAAGTAGATTAAAAAAGGAAATAGTGAGGAGAGAGGAGATGGTAGTTGGAGATAGTATTAGTAAAATATAGGATAGTTAATATAGAGTATGAGATATAGAGGATGATGGGTGCGGAAGAAATAGATATAAAGGAGAGAATATCGATGACCAGACTGAAATATTCCTTTTAGAGGATGAAAATAGAGTACGACGAGTGCGGACAGCCTTATTTCCTCCTCGTCCTTAGGAGTGAGAATGCGGCAGACGCATGCCATGTCGGCTTGTCTCACGATGCGGCGGCAGGTGACGTTCGGCAGGACGTAGTTGCCAGCCTTTTTGACGCTTTCACGGCATAGGAAGAACACCCTATTTTTACCTTCTTGACACTCCTGTTCGCACCATACCTGAGGTGTGTTCGGTTTCAGAGGTTTAAATTTTAGAAGGGTCACATCAAAGAGAATCTTACTATTTAAAAATACTAAACAAAGTCAAATTACAAAACTAACTTCAGAACCCCCGTCTAATTCGCAAGACGAATCTAATGAGGGTAATTGTGAGGCGATTAGAAGATAGTTACTGTAGCAGTACTGTAGCAAAACATAGATTAATTAGGCTCATTAGATTCGTCTCGCAAATTAGCACCCATCTGTCAAATAGATTTTGTCATTAAACTAATAAAAAAAGTTTAAATGTAAAGATTCTCTTTGATCGCTCCGCAACAAACACTGCAAAAACTGAAGCGAAAACGAGCAACTGGAGGACTTTGCTGGTCATCTTGCACAGCTATGGTGTTTGTTTCTTCACAGTATAGTGATGGTTGTTGATCCTTCTTATTTGTGAACCATGTGTGAACTAGTGCACTACGCACTGGTATTTATAGCGTATTGTTCTAGAGTTGGAATCTGTTACGTGTACGTTGAACTGTGCAAGCACCACGGCCGCTGGATATATAAACATAATATCGTTTTAGATAAACATATCTATATCGTTCGATATCCATTAAAAGCATAGGGGTTCCTTGCTCAGAAAAATAAATAAAAATTTAAAGCATTGTTGCTAACGTGGCTACGTTCCCTATGGTGCCACTCCGGCTTCAGCAGGCCTTTATTGCCGGGAGCCCGGGACGTGCTATACATGTCACTTGGGATATGCACCATGGAACGCCGGTATTCCTTTGCCAAAAAATAGCCCATGGAATTAATTCTGCCGGCACCGCATCTTCGATATATGTTTCCAGTGACATCCATAGTCCACAGCCCTACTCTATATCTTCTCCATCTCCAATGACATCCGTAGTCGTCTGGTACATCCTTAGAGTGTCCTCAACGGTGCCCCTTGCTAGCATATATATTATTTTACGAGACAAGAAGAGGAGAGAGTACTGCTAAGTCTTATTCAAAAGCTAGTAGTTAGCAAAGTATAGAGACTGAAACGTGAACCCTACCATACATTATTCCTCTTCAAGAGCTGACTGCTAGCTCTTAGACAACTCTACTATTGAAGACACTCGTATGTTTGATGTGTCCTGCCCATGGTATTCTCGTCAATCCTACTCCTATACAGTCTCTGGCCGACGATATAGTCATAGCCTGTTAGCAAATAATGCGTAAACAAGATCGAAACGAGACACAGATTTTTACGTGGAAAACCTTTGCGGGAAAAAACCACGAGCGCCGACCGGCGATCTTCACTATATAAGGAGAATTTACAATTGCAGGGAATAACAATGAGTCGTCAACACTTCCCGTGCAGCATACAAGATGTATATATATAGTGGCTAACAATACAACCCGTAACGTGGGAGGACTCCACCTCTCACACCTCCTAGGCGTCCCCAGCGAGACCCATAATTCGGATCATATTTCAACAAACTCCACTTGAGACGAATTCCATCATGTAGCAAATGAAGTATCATCAATCAACTCACTTCAATAATAAATAACACCGCGCGCCAACAAGTCACTAGGACTTAAACTTTAACACCAACCAAGCTTGAGCATAACTCAAACTTAGTAGTGAGAACTAGCTTTGTCATCATATCAGCAGGATTATCATGAGTGCTGATCTTGCACACTTTAATATCACCTCGAGCAATCACTTCTCGAACAAAATGATACCTCACCTCAATATGTTTTGATTTATCAAAGAACATCTGATCTTTAGTAAGGTAAATAGCACTCTGGCTATCACAGAATATAGTAGTGCAAGAATCATCTCCACAAAGCTCAGCATACAAACCTCTCAACCAGAGAGCTTCCTTTCCAGCTTCAGAAATAGCCATATATTCAGCTTGAGTAGTTGAAAGAGCAACAGTAGACTGCAAACATGCTATCCAACTAACAGCACAATCACCAATGGTGAAAACATAACCTGTGAGAGATCTCCTCTTGTCCAAATCACCAGCAAAATCTGAGTCAACATAACCAACAAGTCCATCTCCAGATTTCCCAAACTGCAAACAAGCACTAGAAGTACCGCGCATATATCTCAAAATCCATTGAACTGCTTTCCAATGCTCTCTGCCAGGATTAGCAATGTATCTACTAACAACACTCAATGCATAAGATAAATCCGGACGAGAGCAAACCATAGCATACATAAGAGAACCAACTGCGCTGGTATAAGGAACTCTAGACATGTACTCAATATCATAATTATCATAATCTGACTCAGGACATAAGGCTGAAGATAGTCTAAAATGTGGAGCTAATGGAGTACTCACTGGTTTAGCATCATGCATATTGAAACGACGAAGGACCTTTTCAACATAACCTTTCTGACTAAGATATAACTTGCCAGAACTCCTCTCTCTGATAATCTCCATGCCAAGAATTTTCTTTGCTGCACCCAAATCCTTCATCTCAAATTCACTATTCAACTGAGATTTTAATTTGGCTATTTCTGACATATGTTTTGCAGCAATCAACATATCATCGACATAGAGTAGCAAATAAATAGCTGAACCATTGACAGTCTTCAAATAAACACAGCTATCATAATTAGAACGCTTAAAACTATGAGAGAGAATAAAAGAGTCAAATCTCTTGTACCACTGTCTAGGAGATTGTTTCAAGCCATAAAGAGATTTCTTTAACTTACAAACAAGTTGTTCTTTTCCAGGAATAACAAAACCTTCCGGTTGATCCATATAAATGTCTTCATCTAATTCTCCATGTAAGAATGCAGTTTTAACATCTAACTGCTCAAGCTCATAATTTTGCATAGCAACAATACTGAGTAATGTGCGAATAGAGCTATGTTTCACAACTGGAGAAAAGACATCATTATAATCAATACCTGGAATTTGGCTATAGCCCTTAGCCACTAACCTTGCTTTATACCTTACAGATTCATTAGGAGAAATTGCTTCCTTCCTTTTGAATATCCATTTGCAACGAACGGGCTTCTTCTCTTTAGGCAACGGTACTAAATCCCAAGTACCATTCTTATCAAGTGACTCCATCTCATCTTGCATAGCAGTAACCCAATTGTTGCAATCAGCAGAAGTAATAGCCTCAGTATAATTAGAAGGTTCAGTACTACCTTCAACATCTTCTGCACAACTCAATGCATAAGCAACAATATTACATTCCTCAATTAACCTCTTGGGTCGAACATAAGGCCTCCTAGACCGGTCACCGGCAATAGAACGTTGTGAAGGCTCCACAACGGGAGAAGAATGTGGGACAGAAGATGAATCATCATCAACAATTTCATCAATAGGTGCATCAATGGTATCTGGTGTATATTCTGAATCAATAAAATGCTCCACCTGAACACTAGAGGTCTGCGAACTCTGAACAGGAACATTAGTAAACATAGCAGATTCATTAAAGACAACATTTCTGCTAGTAATAGCCTTTCTAGATTCAGGATCCCACAATCTATAACCTTTCACACCAGAACCATAACCAAGAAAGATGCACTTAATAGCTCTAGGCTCCAATTTACCATTATCAACATGAGCATAAGCTGGGCAACCAAAAACTCTCAAACCAGAATAATTTGCTGGAGAACCAGACCATACCTCAATTGGAGTTTTCTTATCAATAGCAATAGACGGTGAACGATTAATGAGATAGCAAGCAGTGGAAGCAGCTTCAGCCCAAAAACGTCTATCCAAACCTGCATTGGACAACATGCAACGGGCCTTCGAGATGATAGTCCTGTTCATACGCTCAGCCACACCATTCTGTTGAGGAGTATAAGTAACGGTGCGGTGTCTCACAATGCCTTGAGACTTACAATAAGAATTAAAAGCATTAGAACAGAATTCCATCCCATTATCAGTACGAAGTACCTTCACCTTTCTTTCGGTTTGTTTTTCAACCATAGTCTTCCACTCTTTAAATGCTGAAAATGCATCTGATTTATGCTTCAAGAAATAAGGCCAAACCTTCCTCGAATAATCATCAATGATAGTCAACATATAACGACGACCTCCAATAGAAGTCTTGCGAGCTGGCCCCATAAATCAGAATGCACATAATCAAGAATACCTTCAGTTGTATGAACCGAAGTGTTGAACTTCACCCTCTTGTGTTTGCCAAACACACAATGCTCACAGAAATCCAGCTTACTGATGTTATGCCCATCAAGAAGTCCTCTCTTGCTCAAAACTGCCAAACCAAGTTCACTTATATGCCCAAGACGCATATGCCAAAGATTAGTAGCATCAGAATTAGACAATGACTTGGAAGAAACAGCAGCATTACCAATAACTGTGGTGCCTTGAAGAAGATATAAATTGGCAGTTAATAAATCACCTTTCATGACAACAAGAGAGCCTTTAGTTACCTTCATAACTCCACCTTCAGCGGAGTATTTATACCCTTTTGCGATCAAGAGTACTTAAAGAAATGAGATTTCTCGTCATAGTTGGAACATGCCTCACATCTGTCAATGTTCTGACAATACCATCAGACATCTTAATCTGAACAGATCCCATGCCTACCACCTTGCGAGGTGTGTTATCACCCATCAAAACAGAACCTCCACTTTAGACAGATTCATAAGTGGAGAACCAATCTCTATTAATGCAAATATGAAACGAGCAGGCAGAATCAAGAACCCATTCTTCATCAATTTTAGCACATCCAGCGAAAGCAACGAGAACATCACCATCAGAACTACTATCAGCAGAAGCAACAGAGGCTTTACCATCATCATTAGATTTACTTTTCCCTTTATTTTTCTTTTCTTTATTCTGCAACTTATAACATTCAGAGATGTAGTGAGTATCACCTTTGCAATACCTGCAGAACTTTTCTTTGCCTCTGGACTTTGAGCGACCTTTGTAGCCACTCGAGCTCTTGCTTCTAGAGCCATGTGTTGATTTCTTCTCTGTCCTACTACGGACAGCCAAGCCTTCTCCATCAGAACTGGCAGCTTCAGCAGACACATCTGTTTCATCTTTTCTTTTGCATGCAAAGCATCATAAACCTCATTGACGGTTAGAGTATCATGACTATATAAGATAGTGTCTCTGAAATTAGAATAAGACGGGGGCAACGAACACAAGAGCATAAGAGCTAAATCCTCATCATCATATTTTACCTCCATGGACACTAGGTCCGAAACGATCTCCTTGAAGACCGACAAATGAGAGGACACAGAACCACCTTCTTGCAGCTTGTGAGTGAACAATTTCATCTTTAAATGCATCTTGCTGGTGAGATCCTTTGACATACAGATCGATTCCAGCTTGAGCCATAAAGCAGCAGCGGTTTTCTCCTCCAAAACCTTTTGCAAAATATTGTTAGATAAATGAAGATGAATTTGCGAAAGAGCCTTACGATCCTTACGCTTTTCTTCAGCGGACCAAGAATCTTGCTTCTTCTTGTCGAAACTATCAAGCGCATCATCTAAATCAGTGTGCGCTAATATTGCCCTCATCTTGACTTGCCATAGAGAAAATCGTGTATCACAATCTAGCAGCGGAACATCATATTTGAGAGAAGCCATGTCGAAGAACAATCAACAATAAACAATCTGCAGTGTCTCTGGTACGGCCTGGGGTGGACGTAGCAATTGCTGCAGCCTTCCTGGTACACTTGCGTGTACGTTCAGCAAAGAACAAGAGAAATCAATCTCCTGGTACACTTCTTCCAGTGCGAATAGCAAATACCTGAAATTGGCAGAAGAAACTCGCGTGCGAATAGGGGCGCCTCGGGACTTGATCCAGGAACAAGGGCGGCCTGCACTTCGCACGGAATTTCGTCGCGGGATTGATCAGCTGCGTGGCGCAGCTTTTGTAGACCCCCACGACTCCGCCACGGACTCAGGAGACAAATCGCCGAGTCGATCGACGCGGACAACAGCAACGCGACCTGATTGACGCGCAACACAGGATAGGATCCCGTCCTGGAATCTGCACGATGCACAGATCGAAACCACGGCGTGGCGTGAATCTTCGGTGAACGACGGAGCGATGCAAGTCGCTGAGATCAGATCGGCGGCGGCCGAACCAACAGGGACGAAACCCTAATTTTTTTTAATCAATCTCGTGTCTGGCTCATGATACCACTTGTTAGCAAATAATGCGTAAACAAGATCGAAACGAGACACAGATTTTTACGTGGAAAACTCTTGCGGGAAAAAACAACAGGCGCCGACCGGCGATCTTCACTATATGAGGAGAGTTTACAATTGCAGGGGAATAACAATGAGTCGTCAACACTTCCCGTGCAGCATACAAGATGTATATATATGGTGGCTAACAATACAACCCGTAACGTGGGAGGACTCCACCTCTCACACCTCCTAGGCGTCCCCAGCGAGGCCCATAATTCGGATCATATTCCAACATAGCCGAAAAGAGAGGAAGGGGCAGGTACTCACCAACAACGAGGAGGCGGTGTGAGAGGTGGCGCAACGTCCTGGACTGGTAGCGGCGTCGAGTCTCGGCGAAGAGTGGCGGCAAGCATTGGCGGATCTAGGATTTCAATCATGGGTGACAGTACAAACTAAAGTAAAATGATCCACTCAAAATCAAGCAATATAAAGAAAATGTGGGCTTACGTGGGCTTTTACTTGCTATATGACATAAATCTGGGCTGAAATCACATGTTTAACCAGGTATTAACGTATACATAATATTAGAGGTACATATAATCAATTTTTTTTGCTAATTTTTTTGTGGGGACAGCTGTCCCCCATGCTCCTACTATAGATCGGCCCCTGGCGGCAGGCAGCGGGGGAGGCAGCGCGGGAAGGAACTTGTGGGAAAGAGGATTTTGCGTGGACCTCATGACATCTGCTTTTTGAGGGTCTGAAGGGTGGGCATAAAAACAAAAAGGTCAAATGGTTGATTTAGGGATCTGAACACGTATAAAATCTTTATAGGGGCTTTGCTGGAGATGAATCTTTGTTCAGAACCTTCAAATCTCTACCCTTTAAATTCACCGGTGGAAACTTTCCTTTGTCCACACAAGAAATTGCCCCCCACAGTCTAACCAACGCCCAGTCCCCCCCCAAAACTTGCACACAGAATTTCCCCTCCTTCAAATCTAAAGGACATCATTCATTCTCAAAAGCCTCACTCAAATCCAAGGGTCAGAGTTATTTGGATCTCTACGTCCCACAGCCCACTCACCCTCTTTCCCTCTCCTACAGTTGCCAACACTCACGCGGAATATGATTCGCATTCATTTAGATCCTACAGATAGAGCAGCACTTTCCCGAAAAATTAGCACCGAAGAATATCCATTGCTCCATGACCATGAGACTACTCTCAATAAAGAGTTATCATAGACATTTATTATGTGCCACATACTCCCCCGTCTCAGAAAAAATGGCATTCTGGTTTTGTCCTAAGTCAAGCAATATTACCTTTGACCAAATTTGTAGGAAATAGTATCAATAATTGTGACACCAAATAGGAATAAAATATATTCCAAAATGAATCCAATAATACTAATTTGAAACTATAAATATTAGTACTTTTTCATCAAAGTTTGGTCAAACTTCAAATGCTTTGACTTAGGACAAAACTAAAATGTCATTTTTTGTGGGACAGAGGGAGTAGCATATTTGCTGAGGTGGCACTAAATTAATTGAATAAGAGAGAGGGGAAAGCGGTATCATCAGACCCGAAATCCAGTACATTGTTTGCCGCACCGAGATGGATTCTAAGAAACATATTTCGGTAAACAAATAATGTTGAGGTGCGGCGAGCGGTGGGGCGGCGGCGTGCCCCCTTGGACGAGCGGGTTTAGTGTCCCGGATGAAGGTGGGGAAGAGGAGGGTGGCCGCCGGCAAGCGGCGGGGGAAGGAGGGAGGAAGGCGGGGTGGCGGCCGACAGCGGAAGAGAAGAAGGTGGGGGCCGACGTGGGAAGGGAAGAAGGTGGGGCCAACGGGATTCGAAGAACAAAGTGAATCGGGAAGAGAAGAGGTTGAAGAAGATTCTTAATTAGGTGTTTTTTTTTTTAAAAAAATAGGGCCACATGCCCCGGCCTTCTTTGGAGGCTTTGCGGGTACCAGGGATTGATCCCTGGTCGTCTCGGCTCCACCCTTGGAGCTTTGCCAACTGACCTATGGCCCGGGAGTTGCTTTACTTGTGATCACCGTACAATAGTCTGATCCCCGTGATTGAAGCCGTATGCGGACCGGCTAATCGGATGGCGGTGCCGTTTTAGGCCGCCGTGGAGAAAAACATATTGGGACCGGTTTTTGCCAGATGGCCAAACCGATGAACGCCACGTGTGTATAGAGACACGGATGGGCACAGTGGTGCGGGCGGAAGCCGCATCATGTTGGCACTGTTTGCGGGGCATTCTCCTAAGCAAGTTGTGAATTGGAACTGAGCTACGTGCGAGGTGTTTCTCCTCGCTTTTGCAGTTGCAGGGATTTACCTGTCTAATGTGTCGAGCAATGAGGGCTTGACTACACAGTTGCGAGATATACATGACCGTCACTCTCCAACTCTCAATCCTGCCGAGACTAGCTACAACAACACTAGCCTCCTAACCACACAAATGGCTCCTCACACTCCACATGAGTTTAATCAAGGTAACAGGGACCTTTTAATTAGTAAAAGCAAAAAATGTAATTATGACCCACTTGACTTGAGAACCGTCAACTTAGATCCCAATCACGGGGAGGCGCCAGATTAGACCGGTTCATGCATCACAGCATATTCGGCCACTAGAGTTGAGACATGTTGGTCGATGTTCAGTGGTTGTTGCTGCGGTGCAACGAGGCAGCCAAGCTGCTTCCATGGCTATGCTAAACTTGTGCTCAAGTAGCATGGGTCATCAGCCGTTGGTTCTGCTACAAGCAGCCGTTTTATACTTCTCGTTTCTCTCACTGTTCGCTCCTCGTGCCACGCCTCTTTCCTTCAGCTACGACGCCTTGGACCCCGATGACTTCCGGCCGGAGGACGACGCGAGGGTCACCGCCGGCCGGATCGAGCTCCTCGGCGACGAGTTCGCCGGGCGCGCCAGAGGCCGGGCCTGGCACAAGCAGGCCGTGCAGCTCTGGGATGACGCCACCGGCGACGCGGCAAGCTTCACCGCGAGCTTCAACTTCAGCATCCAATCAGTGGCCGGCAAGAGCGCCGCCGCCGGCCACGGCATGGCGTTCTTCCTCGCGCCGTACACGCCGGAGCTGCCGCAGGAGTCCTACGACGGCTGCCTCGGCCTCTTCGACGAGAGCCAGGCGCGCAACCACGGCATGACGGTGAACGCCTCCGGCGACGGGAGGTTCGTCGCGGTGGAGTTCGACATCCACCGGGACACATGGGACCCCAGCGACCACCACATCGGCGTCGACGTGAACAGCATGGACTCGCGCGGCGACTACACGGTCTTGCCCGACGGCAGCCTCGTCGACGCCGGCGCCGTGTCGGCGACGGTCGTCTACGACAACGGCACCAGGAGGCTGCACGTCGCTCTGGTGGTCGGAAGCGCGGCTTATTACAACGTGACGGCCACCGTCGACTTGCCAAGCTTGCTGCCGGAACAGGTGGCCGTCGGCTTCTCTGCGGCGACCGGCGACCAGTTCGCCGGCAACCACAGCGTGCTCTCCTTCTCCTTCCACTCGACGCTGCCAACCAAAAACAGCACCGCCCTCCCTGCCGCGTCCGTATCCGGCAAGAAGATCACGCTGCAGCTCGGCGCCGGAGTGGCCGCCGGTGCGGTGCTTGTTCTCCTCCTTGTCGCCGCCGTCGCGGTGTTACTAGTCCGAAGAAGAAGCACGAATCCATACGACCAAGAGAAGCTGAGCGCTACGGACGGTGACGACTCCCTCGGCGCCGTCGATGACGAGGACTTCGAATCCGGCACGGGACCCAGACCAATTCCCTACGCCCATCTTACGGCGGCGACGAGGAACTTCGCCGACGACGGGAAGCTGGGACAGGGCGGGTCGGGCTCGGTGTACCAGGGGCACCTCAAGGAGCAAGCTCGCGACGTCGCCATCAAGGTGTTCGCAAGGGGAGCGTCCATGGAGGGACGGAAGGAGTACCGGTCAGAGGTCACCGTTATCAGCCGGCTGCGGCACCGGAACCTCGTGCAGCTTATTGGCTGGTGCCATAGCCGGCGACGACTGCTGCTGGTCTACGAGCTTGTGACCAATGGCAGCCTCGATCGCCACCTCTACGACAAGGAGGTGACGCTAATCTGGCCGATAAGGTATGCATCCACGTCGCTATATGTCGCTATCTGTTCTCGGAATTTGAAAGCAAAACAGTATTTTTCTGTGCATGCCACTAGTAGTGTCATTTGGAACTATCGTTCATTCCTAAGAGAAAGATGAGCATTTTCCATGATAGAAAACTACTACCATCATTTTAATGTCATATGACTACCATGCACAACGACTGGAATTATTGGATGCTCTAAACTCTTGGTGCCTCAAGTCTTTAGATGACGTTGTTGCTGACGTCGTGACCCTAATGGTCAATCTAGTTTATATACTTTTGGTTGCAACGGGTATGTGCATATAGTAGCTTAACTTGGTAACGAATAAGATGGTTTTAGTTTGAGTCCTGGCGACGCAATTTTCGTTGTATTTCGACATTTCAAGCCCGATGGAGTCTTCACGTGAGGGAGCGTGTTGAACTATAAGTGAATTGTCTACCTTTCACCATCTACTTATTATGCTTTTGAGTGCAACTGGTCGAGGCAAAGTAGCTTAACATAGTCAACCACTGCAGTTGGTCACAGCGGTCCAAGATACCCTTTGTTCTTTAATACTTGAAGCTGGTGAGCTAACAAGCGTCCAATATTGAAGAGCACACATGAGTTTATCATTGTTCTTTATAAACTCAATTTGTACTAATGGTCTTCGAGAAATGTTTAGAACAGGACATGTATGTCAATTTAGCCACTTAGGCATACTGTTCTGAAAAATCTAGCCACTTGCCTTGTATGTGATAATGTCAGCTGGATAATGTGAATTTAGCCATTCTATGTTTGGGCTCAGCTGGAGTATTTCTTGATCATTTCAACTTTGAGCTTCACTTTCAGATACCAGATCGTACTCGGACTATCCTCCGCTGTGCTGTACCTGCACCAAGAATGGGACCAGTGCGTCATCCACGGCGACATCAAGCCGAGCAACATCATGCTCGACGACTCCTTCAACGCCAAGCTCGGCGACTTCGGCCTCGCGCGGCTCATCGACCACGGCACGAGCCTTCAGACGATGACCGCCGTCGCCGGCACGCCGGGCTACCTCGACCCGGAGTGCATCATCACCGGCAAGGCCTCCGTCGAGTCCGACATGTACAGCTTCGGCATCGTGCTGCTCGAGGTCGCCTGCGGGCGGCGACCCATGGCGCCGCCGCCCCGCTCCGCCGGCGACGGGAAGGACGGCGGCCAGGTGTTCCGGCTGGTGGAGTGGGCCTGGGACATGTACGGGCGGGGGGCGGCGCTGGACGCCGCCGACGAGCGGCTCGGCGGAGCGTTCGACTCGTGGGAGATGGAGCGGGTGGTGGCCGTGGGCCTCTGGTGCGCGCACCCGGACCCCAAGATGCGGCCCGGGATCCAGCAGGCCGCCGAGGCGCTGCGGTCCAGGAAGTTCAGGATGCCGTTGCTGCCGCCCAAGATGCCGGTCGCCGTCTACCTGCAGCCGTTCCCTACTTCTGAGATGGAGTTCGGCGAAACCACCACGACGTCTGTCGGGTCTTCTCTTACCATGCGGCACACGTCCATGACAAGCCGTGCGACGGCGTCGTCCGAATCCATTTCGCCGCGGGCAGTCACTGAAACCCTCATCTAATAAGACTGTCGATTATAAGCTAGCGGCAGCAAGACTGTCGAGTTCAATATCTGTTTCAAGTTGTATTTAAAGAGAATACAAACGGAGTTGTGTTGATAGCCAAATTTGATAGGATCATGTTTAGGCCTATATTTTTGAATAAGTTGTATAATCTGAGTTGCTTTGGCTTATGGCTAACTATGTCTGGGTTTGAATAATAATTGGCCTGATAAGTAAACGGATTGATTACGTGCAAATGTGAACATGTTAATGGTCAGTTCAGTTCTCCGCTAAAACGACTATATATCAAACAGATGTTCAACCAAGTGGTGAGAAGTTATAATTTAGAATGAGAGTGGATTGCATCAGGAGTCTCCAAACTTGTCCTTCGTTCTCACATAGGTCTCAATACTCTCTAGGTGGGTATTTTAGGTCTCGAAATTTGTCCCCCAGTTCTCAAAACTCTCCAAATGAGTACTTTGTCCCGGAACTAGTCGCTTGCATTTCTTCTCGTGGCCTCCTGTCACGGCTGTACAAATTAACAGGACGTGGAGATCTACTAGCTTGTAAGATTCAACGTACGTAATTGCGATTGACCATAAATGACTTGTTGATCAGGTGGCCAAAATTAATTAGGACGGTGGATGGGCCGCCCGCACGCTCGCCGCGCTGGTCCCAAACACAGTACCATCCATCATCGTTGTTGTTCAACGCATGCATGACGAAGTAGGGAGTCGAAGGCGACATGTGAGATGTGACGGACCTGAATGTAGTTTATATCGAGGATGTCTCCAGGTCTCCCCGTATAAATAGTGGCGTGATCTAGGAGACAAAAGAGTAAATCACTACAAGAAAACTAAGCTTTAGCCACCAGGCCTTTAGTTACCAAGGACTTTGGTTGCCAGATGTCTATATATAGTAACCAATTTCGTTATTCCTTGGTTACTGAAGGTCTTCACAGGAATCTGCCACTTCTGCAGTTCGGAATGGTCATTAGCTACCAATTATTGGGCTTAACTTGGTGGCTAGACAACTGAGGACCTACAGCAACCAATACCAAACAACGATTCACTTATCCCCATCCTCTCCTGCCCCATCCAACGCACGACCAGAGAGCAGCCATTCTTTTCTGCCCCACCCAACGCACGACCAGAGCAGCGCCGACGGCGGAGCTAGGGCACAGGGGCGCGACGGCGGAGGGAGGGAGCTGGGAGTCGGCTCGGAGGCGAGGTCCTGGGAGCGTGCCGCCGCTGGGCCCCCGCTTGGGAAGTCGGCGCAGAGGCACGACCTAGGAGGGCGTCGCGACGCGAGCAGGGCGCGGGGAGTCAGCGAGAGAGGCAGGGCCACGGGCGCAGCGGCGGCGGAGGCGCGGCTCAGGCAGGACTACGCTCGTCGACACCCCAACTCCTACGAACCACATTCTCAAACCAGTTCAGAAGTAAGAACAACACCCTCTCCTCCGTATTCCCTTTGCAGTTCCAATTTCTGATCTGTTTGTTCAGTAATTCGATTGGGCATGTGACTAGGAGACCAAATCCTAATGGATTACATGAGAGAACTTGTTGAAATGTTTAATTTGACTATAGTTTGAACACCAAGTCGTCCAACCCTAGTTCTAGACTTGATTTGATTATGCTTAAAGGTTCCAGTGCCATCTAGATGTATGAATCGTGATCAGCTTATGTTCCTGTTTTGCAATTTGAGAGAATTTGATGATGCACTTATGGTTGTTCTATTCTGAAAGTTCAGAATAATGATATTTGGGGTCATTCAGTTTATAGATAAATTAGTTAGCTAATACTTAGAGGTACGGTGATTTGCAGGAGGGATATAGACTATGGACAAGTGTTGGATGAAGTTGCTTGCTAGGTTTTCAGAGGAATATAGGGCAGGGGTGGATGCATTCATCGCTTTTGCTTACCAGCACAATGGAGATGGTGATAGGATTCTTTGCCCTTGTCTGCATTGCGTGAATATAAGTCTTCAAACCGCAAAGCTAGTTCGGACCCATCTCATACTGTATGGCATTCAACGGTCTTACACAAAATGGATATTTCACGGGGAAGAAATAGCTGGTGATGAAAATCTAGCCAACGAACCACTTGAAGATGAAGAGGAAGTTGACGAGTTTGATGGGTTTGATGCAATTCAAGATCTTCTAGGTGACATACATAGGGCAGAATCATGTGTTGACCCGCGGGAAACACATATTTTCATTTGCAAGAGTGTTTTTACACCAACTTCCTTTCTCTGTAGCTTAAATTCAATCTTGATTTCATCAATGATCGAGTCAAAGATTGTGTGGAGCTTCTATTATCTTCTTGCTAAAAAGGTTTCCGCCACAAGTTACGGCATGGAGGTGGAGAAAATAGTGCTATGATCACTATTTACGGGATGGAGGTGGAGAAAATGCAAAAAGGAATCCATACAAGCCCCTTGTTGATCGACCTGCTGATTGGATTTGGCTGTGTGACTATTTTGAGACAGAAGAGTTTAAGGTACATGATCTTTTGGTCAGCACGAACTTGCTTGTTAAGTAACATTGATAAAAGCTTGAGTCATCTCTGTAGATTAATCCAGTTTTGCCTTTATCATTTGCAGAAAAGATCCTCAATAGGAAAAGTGAACCGTTCAAAACTACCCTATGTCCATAGGAAAGGAACAAAGTCATTTGTCGCTCTCCATCATGAACTGGTACACCAACTATTCTATTTTCAGATTTTTCTTTCCTACATGTTCCTGAATACCAGTTCTCACTTCTCATAAAGAGGGTGTGTCAATATAACATGTTAATTGAACTGTTTTTACTACAGGGCTGTGGTGAAGTTGAGCTGTACAAACAATGGATGGGCATCAACAGAAGCCAGGGAGAATCATGTAAGTCCCTTTTTGACTCTTGCATACCATTTGAGCATTGTCCATATGAAGTAAAAATAAGCTGCAACCTTTTTTTGAATATAGCAACAAATGGTAGCAATGCAAGAAGAACCAGTAGAGGAGGGTGACGCCCCTTTGAGTGAGCCCCAAATTTGTGAAGCTGTTCTTGGCAGGGCTTATGGTTACATCAGGGGACGTGGTCATGGCCCAAAACCTAACAGGAGAGGCTCATCAAACACCTCAAACGCTTACCAGCAAAGGATAGAAGAAGAATTGTCAGATACAAAGCTGGTTGTTGCTACCCAACAAGCTACTATTGAATCACAGCAAGCCCAAATCAACCATCAAGAGAGAAGGATTGATTGGTTGAGTAGCGTCATGTGTAAAATGGCTGGAATCGCACCTCCCATGGAAACTTTTGAAGCAATGGGCCCAAGCTACAGAGATACTCCATCAACTTCATCAGATGGACAAGGTAATATCTAGTATCATGACCTTCTTGCCATTCAACAAAAAAAATTCGTCATATTTTCACTAGAAGAAAATCACGAGTCACATCTTACTATTTTTAGGCTCCCTGATATCTGATCGATTCTCGAGGAGATGAAGTAGTAAATGGTTATGGTAAGCTAGCTCTTTTTGTCTACCCAATACTCTTGATTTCCTTTGTTGTTTACGTGCACTTCACTGAATGCATATAATGTGCTTGTGTAAGCTAGCTAGCTCTTCTTGTCTGCCCTATTCTTTCAAGTTTCTTTAACTTTTTTTTCTATCCAGGTATATATCTAATATATTCAAGCATATTCAAGATCAGCAGGCTGCTTTACACAGGAGAGAAGAATCAATTATTACTCTGTATAAAATGGCACAGACTCACTATTGAACTTTGGATATTGTTCCATCTAGCATATATAACGCATACTGTACTCCAGTGAAGGATTGGTCGAATGTTTAGATTCTTTTGATTTTAGTAAGAAATGGCATGTTAGCATGAACTTGTAGTGGATATGGTGAATGTTGTGCTACTATCAACACATTGAAGATTTGTATCTAATAATGTTTTGACCTGTGAATTTTTGCAATACTCAATTTGCTCTGTTATATGGTACATGCCGTGGGCACACTGTATAGATGATTTGGTAATACTGATGAGATTGGTTACTGAATCTTTTAGCCACCAACATAGCTTGGTTGCTAAAAATCTGTATCCACTAACATAGCTTGGTTGCTAGAATCACGTAGTGACCAACATTGCTTGGTTGCTAGAGTTATGTAGTCACTGATGATGCCTGGTTGCTAGAATTCTAAGCAACCAACGTCATCTGGTTGCAAAATTTCTGTAGCTACCAATATTGCTTTGTCGCTAAACCTTTCACATATTGCCACCAGGGTAGTAATTGTTGGTCGCTAAAACGTTTTAGCAACAAGGCGATGGCGACCACAGTGCGACCAAGGGTTGTTGGTGCCTAAACAGAAATAGCAACCAATATGTAGCTTATAGCAACCAAGACCCTTGGTGGCTAGAACTCGAATTTCCTGTAGTGAATAATTGTGATATATAATTGATAAAATTGTTGTGCTTGTTCCCTAACGCTGATGTGGGACGATCAATCCGCAACGTTGGTTATGCAAATTTCAGAGCATCCAGTATCCTCCTCCCTGATTAACAAACTTCATTGCCTTCAATTTCAGATTAGTGTTCGTTCCATGAATCACACGGAAGAACCACAACAATAGACCAATCAATTACTCACTTGATCGAGTCCCTTTAGAGAACATTAATACAAAGCAATAAAAGATGTAGCCTGAAGCCACCAGGAATCCAACTAAGCTCGCGATCTCTTTTTAACGTTTCATATTTTCTCCTTTCAGCCCTCGGCACCCTCAGATCCCTCAACATGGTCCCTAGAATGCACAAAGTCACCGAGTACCATTTCTGTCCGTGTACTGCACAAAGTCACCGTTGAGACGCCCTTGGTGGTCACAGCCCTCGCCATGCATCCGCGGGTACGTACTAGTGTGCGCGGACTGAGCAATTCTGCTTGTCAAACTGACTAAAACAGAGGGATAAGCTCACGCACGCACTCATTACCAGCACGGCGTTATTCAACTTCTTGCATTACTGCCTCAGCGACTCAAAGATGCATAGGCAGAGGGACGTCGCGTATTGCAAGCTCTCTGATTCCCGAGGCCTCTCAAGCCTGAATGCATTTAGTTAAGAAGGTTGCTAGAAAGCAACGTCACAGCAGAGTGTTCTTCTCACACATATAGCCTCGATTGTCTTCTATGTTCCTGCCTTTATACTGCCAATACCTATTCAATTCATTTTAAGTTATTTCCCAAAATGTAAATTTTGAGCGAGGGGGCAACAATATAAATGCTCACGTCATGCGATGAGTCTTAGACTGCTCAGCACTATGTGGTAGTAGCACAATGAAATTGGGAGAAGGTTCTCTGACGCACTTCCGACACTGCCTGGTCTCTGGCACGCGAGCCTTGGGCCATCACAGCAGAGTGTCTTCTCACACACATATAGCGTGAAGTGTCTTCTATGTTCCTGCCTTTATAATGCCAATACCTATTCAATTCATTTAAGTTATTTCCCAAAATGTAAATTTTGCGAGTGGGCATCAATATAAATGCTCACGTCGTGCGATGTGTCTTACGGTGCTGCGGTAGCACATTGAAATTGGGAGACGGTTCTCTGACGTACTTCCGACACTGCCTGGTCTCTGGCACGAGAGCCTTGGGCCACCAGTCATACAAATTTGGGTTGTAAGACTGTCTCCAACAGATGCCCTATTTTGGGAGTTACATGCGAAATGGGTAGTAAAACTACAAAAACGCTTCTCCAACAGATGACCCAAAGGCAACACCCATTCTTGGAGTCCTCCACTGATCGACCCACATATACATCACGAAACGGCCGGGACGCAAAGTCGAATCGTTTTCCCCTTCATTTTCTCTCTCTCTCTCTCTCCTCTCCTCTCTCTCGGCGGCGGCGCCGCAGCGGGGCGGGGGCGGCGCTCGCGGCGCGGGCGCGGGCGCGGAGGCGGCAGGGGCGGCGCTCGCGGCGGCGCATCTCGCAGCGGCGGGGGCGTGCGGAGGCCGAGCTCGCGGGTCGCGGCGGCCGAGCTCGCGGCGGCGCGCAGCGGGGCGGGGGCGGCGGCGCTGCGGGGCGTGGAGCTCGCGGCGGCGGGGCGTGGAGCTCGCGGCGGCGGGGCGTGTGGGCGCGGCGGCGGATCTCGCGGCGGTGGGAGCGGCGGCGGATCTCACCGAGGTCACCAAATCCGGGAGGAGGAGGAGGACAGGCGGCGGGGGAACAAGGGGAGGAGGAGGACAGGCGGCGGGGCAAGCAGGCCGGCGTGCGGGGAGCTCGCCTCTGCGCGCGCGTGGAGGAACTCGAGAGGAAGGAGATGGCCGGTGCGCGTGGAGAAGATCGGGGAAGAAGATGACTCTGGTTTTGGGTCTTGCTGTTGGAGAGGGTAAATTTTAGGTGCTCGCTGCTTGTACTGTGCGTGACCCTTTGGGTAGAAATGGGTCTTGTTTTTAGGTATCATTGTTGGAGATAGTCTAACGTTCCATCATTTCATCCATATTTTCTAACTCTTGAGCAAGTCATTGTACAATGATGCTATACTTGATACACACTGAACACATACTACATAAAGACAAACTTAGCTGGGGTCTCCTGGAACAGTTTGTTAGGGAGCAAGGTTTTGCTTCAATATAAGTGCACTTTCCCTTTCGCAAAAAAAAAAAAGGGGTTCAGTATCCCAAAACCATGCGCGTCAGTTGAGGATCGAGGCGTGCGCCGCGTGCCGTCAAATCCCCGTCGTGCTGAGCGCATCGTGCACTGCGACTGGTCGTGCCTAATTGTGCTTCGCGAGCGTCCGGGTGGTGGCAGAGGGTTTATCGCCAAGTAATGTAGGCTTTCTAAAGGATAGAAAACAATTGAAAAGTTACAGCAGTTTGAGGAGCAAAAAACATTGTTTTCTTGTTCAATATCTGTGAATGTGATAGTTCCCCTGATAAGCACATATGTTGTGTACTTCTAGTCTTCCACGCTTAACAGGGATTGTGATGACTGACTGCAGTCTGACTACTGACTTATGGCCCTAGATAAACTTCCAACTGACTGCAGCCTGACTACTGCTAAACTCCTCGGAAAATAACCTATATATGCAAATCTAGCTGAGGAACCATGTTGAGTTGTGCCATGGTTCATGATGTGATGAGTAATTGACAACGATTGAGTCTGAGTTGACATAGGGTTCGGGTTTAAAATGTGGGAACTTATGGGTTGCATGAGTATATATATTGATTATGTTTATGGCTAACCGGAGTCGGTGAAGGTGATGGGAAGAATGAAGGAGATGGAGAAATGTGTTTGCTTGTCTAATGATGTGTAAGTCAATGGAGTCAACTTGATGGTCAACGGGAGAGGATCGGGAGGAACAAGCGGGAGGCTTAGATCCGGGAGATAGAGAGGCCGGGTGAGGTCAAGGGTGATCCACACCGTACACGTGGCGGACAAGGGTCTCGCGAATTGGCCTCAAAACCGTGGAAGTGATGAAGACGGCGGGTTGACCAAGTCAAGAGGCGAACGGGAAGCCGCGTCAAGTGAAGGGTCCCGAAGGGCAGGGACGAGAAGACTTGACGGCGAGGTTCGCGGGACGAGGTGACATGCGTCGACATCGAGGTAGTTTCTCGGTTTATGCCTCAAAACCGGCGAGCGGACGGTTTCCCGGTTTGGGCCTCAAAACCGGCGGCGGCGCCTGATGGTGTACGTGGCACCATCGCGAAGGTTGCGTCGAGGCGAAGCAAAGTTGTGAAGGGCCCCATGCCATTCGGGCGAAGGAAAACGAGTTGGACGGTTTTGCCCTTAATGGTAGGTGGGAGTGTGTAATATCTTAGGGTATGTTGGGAAAGAGTAAAAGACCATATAAGGTGGTGGAGTTGGCTGGCCACCTAGAGCCTCTTGGACCAAGTCATTTGCATCTAGGGATAGGACTAGCTAGGGGAGAGCTAGAGAGAGATGAGAGGAGGGGAATCAAGGTGAGAGCTCGTATCTTCTACTTTCTACGAGAGAGGAAGTGGGCGGCGCCCTAGCCTTGTACCTATGTAATTTCGTGGTTGAATCAATGGAATGAAGTTTGTTGGACTTAATTTCGTGCTCATGTTCTTCCTCATCTTTTAGATCCTGAATTTATCTTTTTCCCTATTTTCGGAGCTATTTTCGGGTGATTTTTCGATCTCCTTTTTGGCTGCGTTTTGGAATGGTTTTCTTGGATGGATTCGGAGCTAGGACGAGTGGGAACATGCCTTGACTGATCTTGCATAAGATCTCCTCACGAGCACCTCAAATTTGTAGATTTCGTCCCAGTTTGGCCAAACCCTTGTTTTTTCACGTGATCTGAAATTCAAGGGGATTTGATTGGGTTTTTGGTATAGATCCACTTGGATGAGGTTCTCCATCCTGTCACGCATTTAGGGTTCAAGTTTGGTGATTTTTGGAGGTCGTTTGATTGGATTTCGGATTTTGGAGCAACCGGTCGCGCGTTTGTGTTTTTGTTGTTCATCGCCTACCGGAGTATCCGACCGAGTACTGGAGTATCCGGACCTGGTACCCGACCGGATAATCCGACACATTACCGGAGTATCCGGACCTGATACCCGATCGGAGGATCCGACACTCTATTGGAGTATCCGGACCTGGTATCCGACCGGAGTATCCGACACCCCACCGGAGTATCCGATACCGGAGTATCCGACAGGTTACCGGACACTGGTGGAAGGTCTCGGTTGAGTTTTCTTTGGTTCTCGTGGAGTGCGTGTTCGCTTGTTTTGCTTCCGCAAGTGTTCCTACATCGTCCTTGATCATTCTTAGGGTCCGCACAACACTCTTTATGTGTGTGTAATCTTAGTGATCAATCTTGAGGCGGGTCGGGACATAGGCCGAATTCTTTGCAAGAATTTTTATCGGCTCCCATTCACTCCCCTCTGGTCGCCTTCTCGGTCCTTCACTAGTTTGTCCATGCTGATGGCGATGCCATTTTTCAATTACTGATCTATCCCAATCCTACATTAGTAATGGGGAAGGCATTCTACTTGTGTTTTCTACAGGTGAAAGAGTCGCATTTCAACCGTGCTGCACCCATCAGCATGTTGATCCCACATAAACTCGAGACAGCTTGGACTGCATTACACTCCACGCCCAGTGGTGAGTCTAGAGGATGTTTTCAGAGTAACACTCGCAAACGCAAACACAAGCAGAAGGTTGTGATTCAACATGCTGGTGTAACGCTTTTACTGCTCTCTGAGGCGTCGGCAGAGGCACGTTGCACGTCGCAAGCTTTTACGTTGCAAGCTGTCTGATTCATGATGCCTCTCAAGCCAAAATGCATCCAGTTAAGAAGCCCTTGCTCGAAAACACCGACATAGCAGAGTGCCCTGCTCAGTGCTCACATACACATCGTCTAGTGTTGTCTCTTACCCCTCTTTCCTGCTTTTATGCTGGTAATACATATTAAAGATTCATTAAGTTATTTCTCAGAATTTAAATTCTCAGCGACACTAAGTATTCACGTCAGGCAATGTCTCCTATAGTTCACAGTACCATGTGGTATACATTGGAACTGTCTATCAAGATCGATCAATTCCGATCTCTACTACTTTGGACTAGGGGTGCGTTCGTTTCCTCCTCTCTAAACTTTAGACCTCTAACATCGAAGAGAATCTTTACAATTAAACTTTTTTTATTAGTTTAATGACAAAACCTATTTGACAGCTGGGTGCTAATTTGCGAGACGAATCTAATGAGCCAAATTAATCTACGTTTTACTACAGTAATGCTACAGTAATCATCTTCTAATCGCCTCATAATTACTCTCGTTAGATTCGTCTCGCGAATTAGACGAGGGGTTCTGAAGTTAGTTTTGTAATTTGACTTTGTTTAGTACATCTAAATAGTAAGATTTTTTTCGATGTGACTCCTCTAAAATTTAGACCTCATGCAACAAACACGCCCTAGGTTACAGTCCCATTTGGAGTACTGCCTTGACTACTGTCCTAAAACTATTCAATCTCATCACAATGCCGCGTTATCTTATTTCTTCAACTCCTGAAGCGTCATAGCCTCACACGACGCACTGAACCTGTGCGCACGAACTGATCGAAAAACGGAGTAATAAGCTCACATACGCACTCAATACAAGCACATCGTAATTCCACGTATTAGTGCAGCTCATCAGCGAGTCAGCGAGGCATGGGCAGAGGGACATCGCGTACAGTAAGCTCTCTGATTCTTGATGCCTCTCAAGCCAAAATGCACTTAGTTAAGAAGACCCTTGATTTAAGACACCGTCATATCAGAGTGCTCTGCTCACATACCATGTTACACGATATCCCCTTGTGCCCAAAGAACCATGTTGTATATATACTACATTGAAACTGCGTATCCATTTTTTAGTTACGAGCTCACTCTACTCATCCAATGTTATCACGATGCACAATATTTCAAATTTCTTGATTGTTGAAGCTTTTTTTTTAAGGAACTGGGAAGGGGCAAGCCCCTACAGATTTATACATGAAGAAAAAAACAGAAAAAGAAATAAACAAACAGAGTTACATCCTCTCGTGTATCCATTAATTGTTTTAACTGATCTACATGGTTCCTTCTCATATACGACGCCGAGGCATCCAATTATGGCTAGCTGCACTCCATTAGACAATGCCATGCTCATGCCTGCTACAAGTGTAACTAGTGGTCACGTCGATGCAGTCTGCAGGCCGTCCATGAAATGCGCAAAGATGAGCCACATCCAAACCTTGCGGCCGTACCGTCCCGTCTTGTGTCCGCGGCCGTCGAAGTTTCACCAAGTATCAATTCTATCCGCGTACGACACATGCAAACAGCTCGGGCGAACTGATGTGCGCAGACTCATGCTACAGCCTATCAAACTCGCTGGAAAACAGAGTAACAAACTGACGAACGCACACATCACCAGCAGGTCGTTACCCAACGAGCTGGTGCAATAATTTTACTCATCCCTGAAGCATAGGCAGAGGAACGTCGCATGTTGCGAGCTGTCTGATTCCTGATGCCTCTCAAGCAGAAATGGATTTAGTTAAGAAGCCCTTGCTAGAAAGCAACGTCACAGCTGAGTGCTCTGCTCACACACATAGCGTCGAGTGTCGTCTTTTTACCTCTAGTTCATGCGATTTATACTGCCAACACGTCATAAAAATTCATCAAGTTACTTTCCAGAGTGTAAATTCTGAGCGACACTAAATGTTTACTATCATGAGATGTCCCCTAGAGTGCACAGCACCATGTGGTATACATTGAAACTGTCCACCCACTTTTTTGATACCACCTCACTCTAGTTCAGCCTAAGTCATTGCCCCACCTGCAGTCCTTTGATTACTGTCCCAACTGATTTAATGTCATCACGATGCCGCATAAAACATTTGGTGAACATGTGCACAAACTCATTGAGAGCCACTGGATTGCATATGAACGACTAAAATCATGGTGAGAATTTCCTTCTTTTTTTTTGAAGGCAACACGCCCCTAAAGGGGGAAGACTTTATTTAATTATAAGCACTGAATATTACAAAGTTCAACCCAGGAAGATTCAATACAATATTTTGGCCCTGTTCGTTTCCTTGCCTCTAAATTTTAGACCTATCACATCAAAAAGAATCTTCACATTTAAAAATATTTTGATTAGTTTAATGACAAAACATTCTTGACAGATGGGTGTTAATTTGCGAGACGAATCTAATAAGCCTAATTAATCTATATTTTGCTACAGTAATGCTACAGTAACCATCTTCTAATCACCACTTAATTACCCTTATTAGATTCGTCTCGCGAATTAGACGAAGGGTTCTGAAATTAGTTTTATAATTTAACTTTGTTTACTATATATAAATGGTAAGATTCTCTTTGATATGACCCCTCTAAAATTTGTAGCCTGGAAACGAACACACCCTTTGTTCTTGAAAGGACATCTGCCAAAATGCCTGAAATTTGAACACCGGAAAAACATATTTTTTGAGCAAGACCGAGCATTCCAGGCTAACATGTCTGAAATGCAGTTTTCCTTCCTTGAGATGTGGCTGAAACTGCACTTGATATTTTTAGATATGCCTTTCATATCTCTAATAATTTGTCTTAGAGACCAATCCGAAAGAGTCTCCTGTTGACTTTGCATACAGAGAACAAGCTCTGCATTATCAGATTGAAATTAAGTCACACTCCTGAACTTGCAAAGATTCAATCACAAGAAGACCACAAAGTAGGCTGAATGCTTCAGCTTGAAGAGAAGATTTAGCTTTGGCAGATTTAGCTTGTATGTGCAAAGTCCATGGAAGGTGACCCCTGCTACATGAAATATATAGCCCAATACCAGCATCTCGACCTTCAATGTAAGAGGCATCAGTGTAGAGAATTGGATAGTTAGGGCGAACACCGCACACACCGATAGGTGGGGGTGGCTGGTTCATATAGCCGGGCAATGAGCCGGGTTAGGAATGTACAGGAGGGCCTCAATTAGAGGAGCTAATCTAGGGATTACAATGATACACAATATCTCTAATACCCGCCCGCAGTCACAGCGGGAGAACTACAGACGCAAAGACTGGACCTAAAGTCAGTGAACAGCTGCACAGGGAGACCCTTGGTCATGATGTCAGCGAACTGATGTGATGAGGGCACATGGAGAACCCGAACGAGGCCGAGCGACACCTTCTCTCGAACGAAGTGGATGTCGATCTCAATGTGTTTTGTGCGACGATGTTGGACTGGATTTGATGACATGTAAACGGCGCTGACGTTGTCGCAGTAAACCACCGTGGCGGAAGAGATGTGAACGTGAAGCTCCTGAAGTAGCTGCCGCAGCCAGCAGCACTCCGCAATGGCGTGGGCGACGGCGCGGTACTCGGCCTCGGCACTGGACCGAGACACCGTAGTCTGGCGTTTGGACGACCAGGACACGAGGTTGTCTTTGAGGTAGACGCAGAAGCCTGACGTAGAACGGCGGGAGTCGGGGCAGCCCGCCCAATCGGCGTCGGAGTAGGCAGTGACGGAGGTGGCTGGAGATGTGCCAATGTGGAGACCAGCATCGATGGTGCCCTTCACATAGTGCAGGATGCGCTTAATGAGAGCAAGGTGGGGCTCTCTGGGGTCGTGCATGAAGAGGCACACCTGTAGAGGTACTGCAAGGCGCCCGCGAGACTCCGGTAGTCGGAGGGATCTGCCACCGGGGGACCCTCGACGGCGGACAGCTTGGCATGAGTGTCAACCGGTGTTGAGGTGGGGTGACACTCAGCCATGCCGGCGTGCCGGAGCAGGTCCATGGCGTACTGGCGCTGAGAGAGGACGAGGCCGTCGGGCGAGCGCACGACGGAGATGCCGAGGAAGTGCAGCTCCCCGAGGTCCGTCATGGCGAACTCCGAGTGGAGGGAGTCGGTGAGGCGTCGAAGTAGTGTCGGCGTCGAGGCGGTGAGCACGATGTCGTCGACGTAGAGCAGTAGGTAGGCGACAGAGTCTCCATCTTTGTAAACAAAGAGAGACGTGTCGGAGGCAGAGGGGATGAAGCTGAGACGACGGATGTATGTCGCGAACCGCTGGTACCAGGCGCGGGGCGCTTGCTTCAACCCGTAGAGTGACTTCCGGAGGAGGCACACGTGGTCCGGTGCCGAGGGGTCGACGAAGCCTGCAGGTTGCTGACAGTACACAGTTTCATCAAGTGTACCATGGAGGAAGGCGTTCTTGACATCGAGCTGGTGAATGGGCCAGGCGCGGGAGGCAGCGATGCTGAGGGCGGTCTGGATGGTGGCCAATTTCACAACCGGACTGAAGGTTTCGTCGTAGTCGATGCCGTGCTGTTGAGAGTAGCCCCGCACAACCCAACGAGCCTTGTGCCGAGCCAGGGAGCCATCGGAGTGGTGTTTGTGTTTGTAGACCCATTTGCCGGTGATGATGTTGGCGCCAGGAGGGCGTGGGACAAGGGTCCACGTCCCGTTGTCGATGAGGGCTTGATACTCGTCGACCATGGCAGCACGCCAGTTGGGGTCGGCCAGAGCAGCCTTGTAGTTGTTCGGGACGGGCGAGGCTTTGTTCCTTGAGGGCCAGAGAGGAGCGTGCCTTGGCGAAGTCAGGGAAGGGGGTCATCTCGGTGAGGTTATCCGCGGTACCGGAGAACTTGGGGTTGATGCCGCGCAGGATGTTGAGGACGAGCTGCGATTCAGTCACGCCATGGCCGGCATCCTGAAGGGCAGCAGCGAGCTCCTTCATCTTCTGGCATTAGTCGTCGACGTAGAGGTCGCCTTGGACCATGGAGTGGAACTGGTTGCTGATGAAGATGGCCCGGGACTCCTTGTTGAAGTTGAAAAGGTTCGCGATGGCGGTGTAGAGGGCATTGGCATCCTGATCGTTCTTCGCGGCGAGGCCGAGGATGTCGTCGGAGACGGAGCCGAGGAGCCAACTTCGGACCGAGCAGTCAGCCTGGAGCCAGATGGGATCGGTGGGGCGCGCCGGAGACCCGTCGATGTGCCCCATCAACCAAATTTCCCACACATGGTGCGGAAGAAGGAGGACCAGCGGGTGAAGTAGGGCTTCTTCAGCTCCAGCGTGATGGGGACGTGCGACTTGACGTTGGCGGTGCAGTAGGGGTTGAGGAAGATCGCCGGGGCCGTGTTGGCGAGGACGTCGTTGGTAGCGGGGGAGGAGGCCGAGGCAGAAGGGGATCCCGCCGGCAGCGACATGGCGTCGGCGTGGGGAGGGAGCGGCGGCGACGCTTGTAGGGAAGCGCGGCGGCGGCTAGGGTTTGGTGGGTGTGGCTAGAGGAGGAGCAGCGGAAAGGATCGAAGATCGTCTGATACCATGTAGAGAATTGGATAGGAGGGCGAACATCGCACACACCGATAGGTGGGGGTGGCTGGTTCATATAGCCGGGCAATGAGCCGGGTTAGGAATGTACAGGAGGGCCTCAATTAGAGGAGCTAATCTAGGGATTACAATGATACACAATATCTCTAATAATCAGACCTGCAATAACATTAAGGAGAAGCAAGACTTTGCAACAGATGTTGCACTTCTTTTTCTAAATGACATTCATTGTCGCCAGAGAGAAGCTCAACTTGAAAAGCATCGTATTGAGCCTTTTGAGCAGCTTTGGCCTGAAAAATTACAGAGTGAACAGACCACTCTTTGTTTTGAAATCTCACAGAGTTCCTTGCCTTCCAAATGTACCATAGAATGTAACAAGCAAGATCAAAATCCACTGGATTGATGAGGCTACTAAAAATATAATAAAGGATACTAGAAATATTGCCTCGAAGATTATCAGACCTGATTGCGAAAGGGGAAATGAACCAAACAGCTCTAGCAAAAGTAATGAAAAAACAGATGTTCATCATTCTCAGGCATGCCACAGAGAGCACAATAAGGAGATATTTTATTAATTCTTCTATGCACTCTTTTGGCACTAGCAATATTGTGAGTAAGTAATCTCCAAATGAAGACTTGAACTCTCGGAAGGATCTTCTTATTTTTCCAAATCAGCTGAATTAGAGACATGGTTTGGTTGGAACGATTAAGCTTGCTTACCGTTAATTGTGAGTAAGCTTTGCTCCTGATGTATTACGTTGTATGCACTTTGTGCTGACCAGCAACCTTTCTTACTTGGTGTCCATATCAAAACATCTCCGCCTCCAGATTGAGAGAGTGTTACCTGCATAATTTGATCAACAAAACCTGAACTGAAAATAGAAGATAGTAAATCTTTGTTCCATCTTTTTGGATTATTGAGCCATAAGTCAGCAACTTTAACTGGGATATTTATAGAAAGAGCATCTTCTTTGATATACTCGTGGATTTTCTCCCAGCCAGGGCACCAGGGTTGATTCCAAATATAAATATCACCATCAAAAAGTTGCCATTGAACAACTTTAGCTAGAATTTCCATTGATGAAACACTGTTTTTTGGAAACGTCCTCTAGATTCATGGTTGTTAAAATCATGGGTGAGACTTTTCAAACTTCATATATTCGAGCCCATTAAAATTAGATCTTAAGGTCCAAAATTTTTGTGCACATATTCACCAAATGCTTCATGTGCACCTGATATGTCCTCTATTTTAAATTCATCAATTGTTGCCGTGTTAAGCATTTAATCCATAAACAGTGAAAATTAGGGTACCATTAACCACCAATACGGGTTGCAAGAAGTCTTCCCAAACTGAAATGAGGAAAAAGGCTACGGATAGCCATGCCAGCCCACACTTACCAACCACAGGAATGCTACATGGGGCCGTTGACATTGACTAGCAAGTGTTGATGACTGAATGGATGTCAAGCCTAGGTTCACAGCCCCACAGTGCACAAGCCAAGCATCGCTCCACCTGAGCAGGCAGGAGTGGACGGGAAACTGTATGAGCACCCCCCATACGAGTGCGGGTTAGCATCGATGGCGGCGTCCGGAAAGTTCGGCAACGGACTGAGCGGTATGATGGCGATTTTCTAGATCTATTCTGTAATGCGGTTTCGATTGCGGCAACTGACAGGACTGATCGGTATGTACAACAAAAAGGCACTCCAAAGCTACGCTGCGGCAACCTGTATGCTTGTTCGCTTGTACTAATGTTTTTTTTTTACCAAAGAATGTTTAAAAAGTGTCCTTAAGACAAATCACCATATCAGATATAAAAGCACGGTAACAGCAATGGGCATGTGAAAACATGAAGCAAATGGTTATGATAGCAATAATGATTCACAAACCAAATTATATCCCTCCCTCCCTCCCTACATCTCTTTGAATTCAAGTATACAGTTACGGAGATACTACAGAAAAAGAATAAAGGATTACTTTGTCCGATAATTTTTTGTATAAATTGCATGACAGTAGCGGCTTCTCCCGGCTCCCTTGTTTTAACCTTGTTATCAACTATATAAGTGAAGAATATTCACCGCAATGACATCACACAGTGGTCTCTGAATGTACTGGTGAAACCTTGGAACTGAAGCAGTACACCTGAAGAATTAAAAGAATATAGCTGAGAATAGTGATGCACTATGCTATGCATAAATGGTTTGAAAATGTAGATATGTAAAAACTTGTCCTACAGTTATCAGTCAACGAAATTAGAGGCAACAACACAATTTCTATCTTAGCAAACACCAAAGACAAACGTATTTGACGTTTTTTATTTTTGAAAATCACGTTTGACCGCTCGTCTTATTCGAAAATTTTGTGCAAATATCATTTATCCTGTTATGGTTTGTTTTATCATTAGAGATATTTTAAGCATGATTTATTTGTTTTAATATTTGCACAATTTTTTGAATAAGACGAATGGTCAAACGCGATCTCCAAAAGTCAAAAACATCAAGTAATTTGACATAGAGGTAGCAATATGACTGGAAGCTTACGGTTCAGAACCTTTCTGACAATTCCTACAGCTGATATAAAAATATGGGACCATTCTCTTTCACAGTACAACCATTTTCCAGATGTCGATAGTATTGCATATGGAACCAATTGGACATTTCCATAAGGAATAACCATAGACCTAATGATAAGTGGATGCAAAATGCTATCATTTTGCCTGAAGGCTTCTGCATCAACCTCAAACAATAAAAACATGGTCTGATGTTTGAAGTTGTGTATTAGAACGGTTCATTTAATTTTTTTTTAGATAATGGGAAAAATAGCATCCGGCTTTGGCCTCACAAAGAGGTTACAGCTGCCTTATTACAAATTTGCAGCACATCCGTCTGCCAAATGTGAAACGAGAAAATGCACACTTACAAAACAAAGAGTTCGTATGACAAGAATTAAATATCAAGATGAATCAGCTATTTTCACAAAACTATATGGAAAGCTGATAAAAGATTGATTTAGTAGTCGGAATCAATAACAAAAAACCGCCAAAAAAGGATTTGAACAAACATCCTCTGTGTAATCACCTACAATACTTCGCTAGCATCTATCCAAACAGTGTAAGTTGAACGTTTTAAACTATTTTGTCTGCACAATGTCCCTAAAAGCCCACAAATGACCTACGTGGTGAACCTAACTCAACTTGATTGGATACCTGAATCATACCTGGCGTCTAAAATGCAAAATCAGCGTCATGTGGTATCGAAATGCTTACAGTATCATTTGCTAAATCTATGAATTAAATAAACCTAAAAAGAAAAGCAGCATTCCATGAGGCTCTACAGCACAGTACCACATCATGCATCAGAAAACAACAGTTTACAGTTGCATCCAAGGATGGGGCTAAAACACGAAGCAGGTCAAGGATTCAACCCTATTGCATACATGAGCACAGAGATTCCAATCACATGGACTGGAGATAGCTCCTTTTTTTGATGGAATAGGGTTAATTCCATTTTGTTGTCTAAACATGAAAAAAAAAGGAAAATAGAGATAATTTGCAATTGAATTTGACTATCAATGTATGGGGTAGATGAAATTGTTGGTTAAAGAGAAGTGAATAAAAGAAAAGGCAAGAGAACCAACAATTTTCGTTGGGTATCAATGTGATGGGGTATATGTGACGAACATCACCAAATTGGCAGGGAGGTGTCTGCAATGGAACAGAGGAAGCAAGAGAACCAAAATCAATCATAGATAATTGTTGAAGTGTCAAGCAAAATGTGGGGTTTTCTGATGACAGACCATAGAATATAGATGGGTCGCGTTAAGACCATAGCAAATTCCGTTTCGTTCTATTCTTCCATCACTTCTTTTCTCCTCCATCACACCTCTGCAGCTCCCCGCCACCCGCGCCGCACCTCCTCCTCACGCCGCCAAGCCGTTGGCCCCGCGTCACCCGGCCTCCCCGCGCGGGCATGGTGGCCCCGCCTCCCCACGTTTGGATTTTGGTTGTTGGCTTTTGTAATATACTTTTAGCTTTTCTGAACATCAAAACCCAGAAAAAAAGTTCTGGATGAGCTTTTCAGCATTTTGTTTCTTTATTCAAAAACTAGCTTTTCTGCATTCCAAAAGCTAGCTTTTCGAAACCCCATTTGTTTCAGCTTTTAACTTTTCCAACTAGAAAACCTGCCGAAACTGAACCAAACAAGGCCTTAGTCGGTGTTCCATTTGCAATGCTGTCTTGATGTCCAATTGATTCAATGTCATGATGATGCCACATATTCTAAATTTATTAGTTGTTGAAATGTCAACCAGTGAACTGCAAATTGTGGGGTTCTGAAAAACTGATCGGTGGCTTTGTTATGTCCTTTGCTTTTTAAACAAAGTATGTTGATTGATAAAGAATCCATTTCTTTTGCATATGTCTCATTCACTCGCCCCAGTTTTGGCGACGAACTAACTATTTATTGTCGAATATTCAATGGTGCACAACATCTCCGGTCGAGGAACAAGCACTACCCTAAGCAAATCATGTAGGACTACTGTTTGGTGTGGCAAAGCTGTAGCATCAATCCAAACCTTTATTTGTGTATATAATACAGGTAGGTAATAAACCAATACTTTTATTTTTTGGACTATCATCAGCATGCGGCAGTGCGCACTAGGCGCTTAAGAGTTCAGAATAACTACTGTTAAAGACAATACAAAAGAACAGACACGTGCATCATTTCATCAAAGCGCTGCGTACATAATTGGATGAATAGCTGTATTTATGACGCGCTAGGCCAGAAGCTCGTATCAGAGCTTCCCCAATAGGCTCCTAAGAGCTAGCAGAAATGATAGTTTATTGAAAAAAGAGATGAGAGGCATTCTGGTTGTTGCTTCAACAAGCCCTAGCTCCTGGCACGCGAACCAAGACTAGCATAGGAGAATGCACCTGCGCGT
Organism: Eragrostis nindensis; assembly: GCA_012490785.1. Lineage (NCBI taxonomy): Eukaryota > Viridiplantae > Streptophyta > Magnoliopsida > Poales > Poaceae > Eragrostis > Eragrostis nindensis. The sequence goes on along the minus strand of JAAXCT010001631.1, from coordinate 73,321 downwards.
CTCACATTTCCCTGCTGCTGCCTCAAAGTAATAATAAAAAAAAAATCTAACCTGCAGGGCCATGCTCGTTTTATTATATTAGGTGAAAATGTGAAGAGCCAGCGTTTATAGTTGTACTTTCCAGCCAAAATTGCAATACAGACTTGCAGCTCAAGTAGTAGTCAACTACTGTGAAAGCCTTCATTATCAAAGCTGGAGAGTATAACGATGCACCCTTGCTACCGCCTCTGACAATATCGTAGAACTTGCATGTCCACTTTTCTAATATATGGCCAGATTTTTTTGCAAATTACAATTCAGAATCTAGAACTTCTACAACACCTGTCAACTTACCAAAATGCAAATTGTTGATAGTTCAGGAATTATAGAAGCAGCACAATATACAGAAACTCATATATCCTGGAAGCACTCAGGCCGGGGGTTCGTCACAATCCTGGAAGTACAAAGCCCAGATGGAGCCATTGCCGACATCATGCATCGTCAAGTACAAGACGATCGATGCCATTCGGATGGAGCCGTCGCTGGGAACCAACGCCAAGACATACGTCGTCATCTAGAAGTTGTCGTGGCCAACGCTGAGATACCGCGGGTCCAAGGAGGACCCGGTGTCGATCGCCAAGAACGTCTGCAAGAGAAAGTCAGGGACACGTCGGCGAAGCCGTCCAAGCTGCCGTCACCCTACCTAAATAATGCGTGCATCAGTGCACGCGTCCATGCATGCATGTGTTATGTACCCATGCATGTATAAATGCCGAATGTGAGTAATAAAGAAATCCTTAAAAACCCTAAACGTACGTGTTCGCTTGTCCTTGACGGTGTTCGCTCACGCTGTCTGCTCGACGTGTTCACGTGTCTGATAAGCCGAGCGAACACCGTGCGTGTTTGCTACTAGAACCACATTGTGCCGTACGACCGATGAGGCTAGACAGACAAGGGCGGACGTTGATGCCAACCCCCATCTATGACTTCACCATCGACACCTGTGCATGGAGAATAAAGCAAAGACTGAAGACGACAATCGACCATGCAACTTGATCGGAGTTGTTCTACAAGTATGATCCGTGGATAAAACTGACTAGGAGCTTTCCGAGGCCTTAATATAAGAACTAAGAAGACCACGTCGTCCAAGTCAGAAAGATACGCACGCACTTTTGGCCAGAGAATTGTATTTGTACTATTAAGTATAAATAAAGCTGTATTTTCTATTTCTGTGGTTTGTTGTGTACTTAGGTACGCATAACCATATATGAGAACTATTCTTCAAAAGAAAGGCATTTATGAGGATAGCTCAAGTAAACATTGCATTATACACATCTTGGTAGCACGGGAAGATTATATATACAGCAATCTACATAGAAATTAGATCTATATGACTGTATTTTATGTCCAAACTGGTAACCCCAGTGATGGACCGAACATGTGGCACTTTCAATAAAAGTGGAAGTAATCCTTAAGCCTAAAAATTTAGATCTATGAGATGTTTACAAACAATGATTTCAATAACTCAAGTACAAAAAAAGGGAAATTTGTGTGGCAAACACTCACGCATGCCTTATCTATACTTCATCTAGCCTGAGCATAGAGTGTTGCGTCTCTTGTCCAGTCAACCCAGCCTGTAACCCTGTCCGGAGACGCTCCCATCCCATAGCTTCACGCCGCCACCATCCCCATCCACTCTCTCTGTTCATGGTTGTCTTCCTAGGGGCTCAGCAACGTTCTTCTTCCGCGAGCACACCGTGAGCTTCAACTGTGCCGTTTCGTCCTTGGTGTTTTCCGAGTTTATTATATTTTCCGAGTTTATAAAACATACACTCGGAAATAATTTTAAACTTTGCCGAGTGTATCCAGTAGGACACTCGGCAAAGGGAACTTTTGCCGAATGTATCTGGTGTACACTCGGCAACTATTATTCTCGAACAGCTTGAATTTTTTTTAAAAAATAGCAAACAAATTCGAAAAGTAACCAAATTTTCACATGACACGATTTAGATGATCTATTGTCTATAAAAAATATGTTTCAAGTCAAATTCAAATTTGAAAAAGCACTTGACTCCTAATCTTAATTGCCTAGTCTAAACTCTGTCACTTCCTCGGAGATTGTCCGTTTTGTGCACAACGTACGTGATAACTTGCGCGAAACTTTATCTACTATTTATCACAACATCCACGTATGATACCATGACATCCCGACAATCTCACGTTTTCTGACATTATTTATATTTTATAGAATTTTAAAACAATCCAATCGCACGCTCCTTGTCATATTTCATGAACAAAATGCGCGAAATTTCATTTCATTTCCTGGATACGGCCTGGCGTCGAACTCAGTAACATGATTATCATTTTTCCATTCACTTTATTCCATTATTCGAATCACTTGCGGTTCAAATTTTCGTGTTTGGATTTGCTCGAGGACGAGCAAAAACTAAGCATGGGGGTGTTGTTGGCACTCATTATGACCACCTTTTAGTGCCAAATTCTCTTACTATATCTATGATGATTCACCATATTGTATTGATTATTGCCACTAATCATGACGTTTTGCTTCTTTAGTGTCTTTTTGTGTCTTTGTGTCATTTTAGGTGAAATACAACATATAATGCAAGCGGGGCGAATTATCCATGAAACATGGTCGAAGTTTCAGCCCGCGGCACCTCAAGCACTCCTTGGACGTCCATGAAGCCCGACACGGAAGACCCAAACTCATTTATTTGGTTTCCAAGTCCTCTAGAAGGCTCACCCAAAATATTCTCGAAATCTGGAGATTTTCGCGGAGTCCAGGACAGCAACATCTTGTAACGAGGATTTGGAGTTCAAGACGACCTCAAATGCAAATCTATTGAATACCAAAGTTGAATATCTCGTCGAGTTCTTTCCGGAACATATATGGATGACACTATTTGGACTCCGGAGCTAGGAGATATGGAGCCCGCAATGAGTACTGCGCAGAGAAGTCTGAATCAAGATAGAATATCTTGCGACGTGATTTTGGGCATGAAGGCGACAGAATCTGGAGATCAAAATGATACCAAAGTTGTAGATCTTTTCGAGGGCTACAAGATAGAGTTCAAGTTTGCTCCATTTGGAGTCCAGACGGTGGAGATATGATTTTTAGAAGACGGAGCTGCAAAAAAAGAAAATTGAGTCCGAGTTGTACACGTTTCGTGTCCATGTGCCGATCGGCACCGACCTAGATTAGGTGTAGGACACCTCTAGGCACCTCCCCACTACATATATGTCCCAAGGGACGTCCCTCTTTGTACGCATTGTCATATAATCCAAGTATTTCGAGTTGAGAGCTAAAACTTACGGCGTTACGCCGCCAGTTTCACCATGTAGCCTAGTTGTCTAGATTTCTTCTAGTTGGCTAGTTGGAGGAGATGGCTAGGGTTCTAAGAGGAGTCAACCCACGTGGTGAAGTTCTAATTAGGGTCTAGTTAGTCTATGAATTCAATTAGACCAAGGTTCAAGAGCTGGATGTCGTCGTCGTCGCGGTAAGTGATTGTGATGATTTTCTATGCGCTATATCGATTGATCTATCTTGTGTTCATGCTTGCTTTCGATCTTGTTCTCCTCTATATCTTTCTTCTTGTTGCAATATGCTATATTCATGTTGTGCCGATCGGCACATCCCTTGTGCCGATCGGCACCATCTTTGGATGCAACAGAAAGGTGCGTTGTTTATCTTGTCGGTGTTGTTTAGCTATTAGTAGATTAGTTGCCGTCCTAGGATCGCATGTGAAATCTAATTCTATTAGTAGAGTAGTTGCCGTCGACAAGGATCGCATATGAAATCTAATAGTGACGCAATGCTAATAGATGCTCAATGTAGTGCCTTTTCCTTTGCCTTATTAGCCGCCGCCGTGACAGGATCGCAGCAAACAGCTTAGGTGCATAGGTGCGGGACTTTAGGAGATGATAGATTGATGTGCTTTATTGAATCATAATAGATTAATTCTTGCTATGAACTACAACTTGTGCTGCTGGTGTGCGCTTCATTCATATCTAGCTAAGACTCGTTTACTTAGATTATTGGCTTTGCAATTCTCTCTTATTTTGTTGTTTCGCTCTCTGTGCCGATCGGCACGGCCCTCGCGCCGATTGGCACAACAACAAATCTCTTCAATTCTCTCTTGTTCAACGACATACGCAATTGTGCTTAACGCTTAGGATTAGTTTGATGTGCTTAATAGTAGATTGCTTATGGTTTGCTTGCCGGTCCTTGGATTCGATAAACCTTGGAATACTCTTCTAAGGGAAAAGCTATACTACGTCGACCTGTACGCTTGCAGTCTCAACGGTGCGTGTATCACGCGCCAACACAGAGAGACCCCTGTGACCGTGGAGAAGTGTTCCCTTCGGGTGGAACTGCCTGGGAAGACGATAGGAACCCGCCTCGTATGCGCATGATTAGGAATATTCAGGGGAAAGCTTAGCCGCTCCTGAAGCAAACTAGCGAGAAGTATGGTGAGTACCGAGTAGGATTTTTCGCATCTGATAGGCTATACCTTCTGGCTGTTTGCCTGGCCTCGCCAACCAAAATTAAGATCCTGTTAATAACAAAGAGCATTTATTCGAAGAAGCTCTCCACAGGAAAGAATTGCTAGTGGCATACCCTACCACCATCCACACAAGTGCCTAGAGCACTAGTTGGAGAGAGTTGGATGCCACTGTAGCAGTGCTGTGAATAGTAACTCGAATTTGAATAGTACCTCGAATTTAAATAGTGACCGGAATTTGAACCGCTGGATCAAGAATACGTGTTCTTTAAAATCATGTCTTTCTTATTTGCCTATCTGATCCGTACTTGTACGGCAGTACTGAGAAGTATGGTAGATCTTGCTTTGTTTACTGTTTTTGTAGACTTGTCTAGATCTTGCGTAGACTTGTCTAGTTTAATCTACAGTGTTCATCATGTTCATGTTTTATTTCTGGATTAAATTAAACCTAAAAGTGCTAATATATCCAACAATGCCTATCTCTCTTTAATTCTTGTAATATAGCCTCCTCTTTATGCATATCCTTGCATGTTGCCTTATAATCAGACCTTGCATGATGCCTCATAATCAGACGATTGTGAAGGTTCTTGATTCCTGAAGTCTCGAATTAAAGGAGTCCGGTTAAAATTAGATCCGCGGAATGACACCTTACAGATAACCTTTTTTTTTTTGCGAGGAACCTCACAGATAACCTCCGATTAAGCTTCATCAAATTGTCATCCTCTCAATATTGTCGTTCTCTTCTTGTTTAGTTCTTGGCAGGATTGGCGTTGATATATGCTGTCAAAACTTCAACACACAAGTTCAATATACAAAGTTTAAATTTTTTTTTTTTTGGCCTCGCTCACAAACACTAAGTGTCCCACCTCGTCGATCAGGACGTAAAGAAAGAACTTCCGGCCTCGTCGACATTCAATTAAACAACATGTTGGTATTGTTGTCGGAAGGTCTGACTATATAATCTTGTTGATCTTTATATAATGGAGCGAATTATTTGCAATAAAAGATTATACTCTTCTCTTATTTGCCATCAAAATTTTGCACTTTTCTTATTTTCCATCAGATCAATTCACTTCTCTTATTCCACTTCAATCGCTTTAGCTAATAGAAAATTTTGATCCTGTCACAATAGTGGTCAGGCTAGGCTACAGTATCAAAATAGGCTTGTCTCAGTTTATACTTTATGCCAATTTTGAGTAAAAACAAAATATTGACTCTAATTTTTCATCCGAAAATTTTTGAAATTTTTCCTTCGCATATAGTATACACTGAGACGAATCCATGTTGCTACTGCAGCACAAATGATACGGCGATGGGAGAGCAATAATATAACAACCAAAGGGATTTGGCAGATAAGAGAAGTGAATTTTGATCCTTTTGATCCGATTGCAAATAAGAGAAGTGCAAAAATTGAGAAGAGTATAATTTTCAATGGCAAATAATAAACTTTCTCTATATAATGTCACTATTGCCGAGAACTCTGAAATGAATGTCTGATGAACTAGTTATATTATTAGGTACGTTAGTGATGCTTCGGCAAGCCTCACGAAGCGAGTGTTATTCTGAATGGTGCCGCCGGATGATGCTACTTCTCTTATTTTTAGCCGCAACCGACCCAACCTGATGGCCATGTACATGTGAAACTGAATTATGCACACGACTGTCGTTTGTTTTCTGTACTACAGCTTTTGAATATTTTGACCTTTGCAACTGAACTGTGCTTAACTGAATATTCTACCTTCACATGATGGGGTTTGCTCTGAATCTGCACTTTCGAAATGCTCTCTGATTTTGTACTGATGAGATATTCCTTAAAATTTGCATGTGCTTCTACTCGGACTGCAATACAGACGTATCTATCTCTGATCATGGTGTACCTGTCCTTTAAGCTGGCACTAACGGAAATATTCATGAACAAGTCAAAGCTGCAATGGTGGAATTCTTTCTGAAATCAAACTCTGCTTGATTGATCGAAATTTGATCTGGGTGGCTGAACTGAAGATGTTTATTTGAGGATCCTTTCATCAAACGAAACTAAACTTGGCACACTCCACTTTCTGAATATTCTTACTTGAAGAACCGAACTACATTTTCTTGATTGAATACTCTGGATTTGCATTGACGAGAGTACACTAAACTTGCTCTGACAAACTACTCTCTGATCTGTACATATCCATCTACTAGGATTGCAATCTCAGATTATCACTGGGGTTGCATGGAAGGACGTGAGCACATATCCATCTTGTTGATTACAGTCAACTTTGCACTCTGTTACTTAGGACACTCTGAACTATACAACTTTCGTCACTGAATGTTCCGAGATTGACAAGGCTGAACCACCTATGTACTTGTACTAACAACTGCTTTCTGCTCTTTCCATAGTTGCTTGCAAGGCTGCCATAATAATGAACTAATTTCTAAATCAATCCTCTAACTCACAATTTGCTAGTATCTAATATGGTTGACTTCTAACTTGATGACATTTGTACATCTGAAAATAGAACTTCAATATTCTAACTCCAGGACTGACAAACTGCACCTGACAATGGCATAGCAATATAGAGATCACATCTGCACATCAATCTGAAACTCTTCATGTTCTCTCTAATCTGATCTCTCGCTCTCTCTGATCTGATATATCTCTCTCGAGGTTTGGTGTTTGGGTCGGTTGTTGACCCATTCTCCAGCTTACCTCCGTAACATCGAAAAAAATAGAGTAAAATCACAAAGTAAAAAAAAGGGTAAATCAGAATTAAAATTCAAAGTGAGGGTAAAAACACAATTGTCCAAAACTTTTATAGGCCCCTGAGAAAATCTCATCTTAGTGCATCCCCAACAGATGTTGTATAATGGAGTGATGCTCTAAAATCTGAGAATATAGAGCACCAACCCTCTCCAACAGATGCTGTAAAAGAAAGTGGTGCTCTAAAATTTTTAGAGCATGCTGTAAAAATCCCTCCCCGTGCTACAAATATGCAGCACCAAGTGCCGTGCTGTATCCTGGTGCTGCAAACCTCCCGCCGCCCGCGCCAACGCCGAACCGCCGCAGCCGTTGCCAGACCGCCGCACCCGTCGCCGGAGAAGACGACTCCGTCCGCCAGCATGCATTTCCGAGGCCCCTCTACCCCTTCCCCGGCTCGTCACCTCCATCCCGAGGTCTCGACGTCGTCCTTCATGCCGCCGCCGCCTGGTCGTCGCCGTCGATTTCTCCCTTTCCGACGAACGATTTTTCAATTCATCCAGGGCTTCTCCTCCCTCGCGTGCACCTCTCCGACTTGCTCCTGCCTCAATTCCGCAGTTGAGATCGCCGGAAACGTCGTCTTGCCCGTCGCCGTCCACCGTGCAACCAACCTCCATGTTGAACTCGTATTTCCGGCCATCCTCCTCGACGATACGTACCAATGAGAGCTTCGCCTCGCTGAGTCGATGCTCACGCTCGAGCTCCTTTGCTGTCACGCCCACGCTTTTGGCCGGAACGCAGCTTCGCCACCGCCACCGCGCCACCTCTCGCCACCGGCCATGGCGCGAGCTCGAGGACATCCACGCGCTCGCCCTGCCGCCCAGCCTGGCGCGGCACCCGTCTGGCATCATCGTCCCTCGCCCGACCGCGTCGCACGGCTTCGTGATGGTGCACCCACGCTTGCCTGGCGGCGGCGGCGTGCGCCCGCGCCGCGCTGTCGTGGTGGGCGCCGTGACGGCGTCGTCCTACGCCCGCGCCGTGCTGTGACGACGCCTTGCTGCGCCCACATCGCGCCGCGCTGCACCGTGACGTCGCCCTACTCCCACGTCGCGCCGTGCCGCCTCATGTTACACACCGCGGCGCGCCTGCATCGCGCCGTGCCGCGCCGGGACGCCGCCGTCCTGTGCTGCTCTGTGGAGCTAGTAGAGGCCGGCTACGGCTCGCCGACGACTTCTCCGCTTCCCATGGTCAGCGACTGCTCTTCTACATTGAACGAATTCAAGCTGCTCGATGAAATGGCTAAAGGGGAAAGTCAAATATGAAGCACCAGTTTTACAGCATCTGTTAGAGCACATGACACAGAATCTTCAAAACTGAGCAAAACTGGTGCTCTATAATTAGTTTTACAGCACCGCTTTTACAGCATCTGTTGAGGTTGCTCTTACACACACGTACTACAGTCAGATATGTATCTTGCCAGTTGAAATGAAACGAACGAACAACTCTCGAACCGTCCTCCCTCGCTACAGTAGAGAGCGGGCGATTTTCGAGCGATCCCCTTTCCGGCGGCGGCTCCCTCCGATCTCCCTCCCCTCCGGCGGCCCTTAGGGCTTTGGAGGGTGGGGAGATCGACGGAGCTGCCGTCCGGTCACCGTGTCTAGCTATAGATTAGGCTATAGTCTAGTTTCCCCTTCTAGGGTTAGGGTTCCGGCTTCGTCGTCGACGATGGCGGCCGGATTGTGTTTCTCCCTTGGCGGATCTGACGGTGATGGTGTCTTCGACGGCCGTTGCTTGCTCGGTGAGTCCTTGTGGAGTCTGTTTTCCTCCGTTTCTTTTGCGAAAGGGTGGAGGATTTTGTGGTTCCCGTTGCCGGCTTCGCTGGCGTCGGTGGATCTTGGTTCCGGGCTGTCGGCGTCTTGTGTGGATGTCGATTTCTTCGGATTTGTGCTTCGAGCTGCTGCTTATGGAGGAGGCGGAGATGCTGGCGGTGCTGGCGACGGAGTCGGCACGGTCGGCGTCTTCCTTCTCGGCGGAGGCTCGAGGCGTCTGTTTCCTGCTGACGTTGACGAGGCGATGGCGTTGACGGCGGCTTGGAATAACTTTTCCCGGGCTCATCCTCGTCTCGGCGGTGCTCCGCTCCGGTGCCGCCGACGAGCTTGTGGAAGCGGGGTTCCCGATGTGGTGCCCCTGTACAGGAGTCTCTCCGGCCAACGGTGCTGTCTGACGGCGACGACCTCCATGCCTGGTAATTCCTTCTCCCTTCCTCTTCGTTCGGCGATGGCCGATAAGCTTGCATCTATGGCGTGGGTGCTTCGTTGGAGGATGAAGCGCTGGTTCTTGAAGCTATTCCATAGATTGGAGTTCGCGAAGATGGATGGAGAAGGCGGGCAGTTTCCGGCGAACGACGCCGGCGGCGGGAGAGTTAGTGTGTTCTCTTGGTTTAGGGGCTTGTGCGTAATATCGGGTGTATCCAGGGTGTTTTTTGTAAATGTCCTGCGATGTACTGTTCTCTTTTAATATAAGCCCCTTTTTCCTCGCAAAAAAAAAAAAAGAAATGAAACGAACAAGGCAATTGTCTTGGAACCTCACATTTGTTTCTGTCCGTTGCTTTCCTTTCAACATTCATTAGAATTTTTTTATAGCCACAAAAAGTGTTAGCCATTATCAAATGTTAAATCTAATCATCCGTAACTTTAATTCAACATGGATTTTTCCTTTGTATTTTATCATTTTTTATTAAAAATATCAACTTCTTCTACTCTTTTAATGATTTACGGAAATGTTGTAGCAGTAGGATAAAATATTTTGAACTAGTAATTGTCAAATGTTGAATCTAGTCATCCATAATGTTTGAATATATTTTGTACTTTCAACATCTTTCAATGCTATTTCAGCATTTTCCATGAAATTTGAATTGCTTTGAGCATCATTCATCAAATATATACATAATAATGGAAAATAAATTTATAACACATTAAAATAGTGATTTGTTAAAGGAAAATTACTTAGGAGAATGGACCGCAGTGGATGAGGAGGGCCCCCCGTCCCCTGACCGCCACCTGCCACCATTGCACTACCGGCATCGCTGGGTTCGTTGGAATGAGATCCTCTGACGTAGTGGTGGTCACGTTACTTTCAATGACTCGTAGGCCAGGTGCTCATCTGGACCCACCGATCAGTGACCTGGCGTATTGAGCAATACATCAGAGGACGTTGGAATGAGTTACTCCCTCTGTCCCTAAATACAAGTATTGTTGACTAACATCACGTTTGACCATTTGTCTTATTTAAAAAAATTATAAAAAATAATATTTATTTTATTATAATTAGTTTCATCAGTATATACACTTTAGATATAATATAATTATTTTTATATTTTCATAAATATTTTGAATAAGACAAATAGTCAAACATGATGTCTGAAAATAACAATTCTTTATATTTAGGTACGGAGGGAGTATATTGTAGCGCGGTGCTGCCGTCCGGCTCCTTCTCGCCACCGCGACTACCACCGGCCTTTCTCTAACACTGACCGCAACAGGGTACTGTAAAGGACCCGGTAGCCTTAATTTACCAGATCACCAACCCGCTACACGTTGCAACAGCGTACGGTAAACAACCCGCCATTCTGCAGGGTCTGGTTGCTCGCCGCCAAATCTGGTGGGTGGCCGCCGTCCACCAAACCGCGCCCCCGCCTCCCCCGTCGCGCAGCCTTTGTCATCGCGCCGTCTCCCCTATCGTGTCGTCGCCGCCTCCTCACCCATCGACGCCCCTCCGCCTGCGCCGTTGTGGCAAGAACCGTTGCCGCCTCCCCCTCCCCCGGCGCGCCGCCTCCGCCTCCCCCGTCGCACCGCCTCCGTCTCCCCGTCGCGACGGCAGGAACCGTCGATCGACTTCAAAAGACGTTAGATTTCTTGGCTGTTGTTTTGCCTGTGTACAGACGCAAGAACTGCTGCTGTTGCCTAGCTTCTTGCTTTCTTGGCTGTGTGCTACCTGTGTGCTGAGGAAGGAAGAAGACATGCGCAGCTCCCTGTGTGTTTGTTTGCTTTGCTGAATGCGCATGTGCTGAATTGGCAAGAACTTGAATTGGCAAGAATATTGCCTGCGTGCGTTGTTGGTTGCCTGTTTGCATGCGCTGCTTGTGTGCGATGCTGCTTGCCTGCTTGCTTGCTTCGGTTAATGTCAGTAGTGAGCATGGGTGCTTGAATCATTAGCAAATGGCATGCTGCTTGTTGTTGAACTGAAAGGGTATTGTCAGTTACCGAGAGTTAGCATGGATGCTTGTCATTAGCAAATGTGTGCATCATAGGAGTGTGCTTGTTATCAAATCTGAACAGAACTTATTATCTGAACTTGAAATTCAGATGTTCAAGCCTGCTTGTGTGCATTGATTTTCATTGAAGTGAACTGAACTGAAAGTGCATTGTCAGCCTGCCTGTTATTGCTGGACTGAAACTGCACGGAAATCTGCACTGAACTGAAAGTGCATCTTTGCCTGCTACTCATCCCATCTCTACATATCCCAATGTGGTCGCATTCGCGGGTTGTGGGCGCGTCCACGTCGACCCGTTAACAATTGCCGTCCGATAAAGCAGTCCGACGATAGTAACCGTACGATGCGGATCGGGTCGGGCCCTCCCCCGGTTTGCTTGCAACGTGAAAGTTCGCGAGCTCTCGTCCGCTCCCTCCCTTCGCGTTTCCACGCCGCCGGCGCACTTCCCATCTCCATTCGCCGGACGGAGCCGCCGCCCAAACTGCTCCACAATACAGGACGGCAACTCCGCGCTGTCTGAGGAGCCCCTCGAGAAATCGCCGTTGGTCATCCCTCCGATATCCGTCACAACAGCGGCGGAAAAGGACGTCAGATCAACAATATCAGGCCCAGAGCCAGCCCCTCCCTACCGCTGCTGCCGCCCGACGCTGCTACAACCGCCACCACGTACTGAAGCTGCACAACCGTACCTTCGAGCGCCGTGAGGCGGCCTACCGTCTCACGCTGCGGCTGCTCCAGAGGGAGTTGCTCCCCCACCTGCGCCTCGCTCAACAACATCTGGAGACCGTAGTGCATACATTCAAAACAGGGAAGACCTGGTTCTTGATTCGGATGCATAAATCTTCTCAGGTGCTGAAGTTTCCCATCGCTTGTAACTGAAAGGAAAGCAGAAAATCCACAAGTCCCCTCAAGGCATATATATGCTTCTGTAAGATAATTTTGTTGATTTTTCAGTAATCTACATCCTCTCACGGGATTATTCCATCAGTCTTCTAAAGATTTGTCTGCAATTGCTTGAGTTGTCAATCAGCACCATACAGTAGTGCGATTTCAATGCCCATAAATGTGCTGATGAAGTATCTCCAGCGTAATGTACCCACTAACCTGTGGTTGTGTCAGCCTGCAAATTGGAGAGATCCTGTCTGAACTAAATCACAGCCTTAGCTACAGCTTAATCTGCCATTGCTTCATGTTCAAATTGTCCAACTAAGTTGAGTTACAACTCAATATTCAAGTATACGTCCTTCTCTCAATTAAATATTATACGTAGCTTTACTAATTTAGTAATACATTGGTGCTTGTGCACTTTAAAAAAAAACATTGGCAAGGAAAGTAGCTACGTACTTCAGACAGTTTATATTTGTTCTCTATAAACTTACAGTATTATCTTTTCAGAGAATCAGACCACAATGCTAAACTGAAGCATGTAACTGATTCAGGTACAATCGTACGTGCCTCTTCAACTTAATCCTCCATGTACCAGCCCTTCTGCCATTTTACGTAAAAAGGAAAGAGTATATCTACTATGCAAGAAATATAGCCAATGTTAAATCCCATCAAATATCTTTCTCCTGTTTGTTTGAGTAGGTGGTAGGTGCTGTGTAGCAAATTCATTGCTAGATTCCTCTCTATTTTCTGTGGAACAAAATTTTTATATGAAGATGGTCTATATATTTTGTGGCAAACCAACTACTTTATCAGATACCATTCTCCTCTGTTATCCTCTATTTGTTCTATTTGCATGATTATAAGTTAATTCTGTATCTGCCAGTAATTGCATATTTCAGGTTGATATAAATTTTGTTCCCTATTTAAAAGGTATAAACCACTGATACGGCCTTCAGTGAACTCCAGTGTTTTATATATTTATCTAAATTGAATCTTAAATTATCCATGTTTCTGAAATTTGAACTACAGGGGAGCCTGTTGTACTGAAGTGATGAACCTGTTCCTTTCTCTCTGTTATATCAAATCGGTAATATGCAAGAATGACATGTTCCTTAAAACTTCTAGGCACATGTATGCAATATTAGTACACATAGGCAAACCAATTACTAGCAATTTCCTTTCCACTTAAGTTGTCGAATAAGATCTTAAAACTTCTCGCCACCAGTCGTGTCCATTTCAGCAATCAGAGTCATGCTTGAATCACAGATCTATACGCAATCATCGGCCAGTGATTGTTATTTCTTTGCGTTAACCAAGATGCCCACTACTGATCGCTGTGCGTGCAGGATATTAGGCACGGCAAGGCCGTGCCATCTTTCTAGTGCTTGTCTGAATGACTGATGCTGTGTTAACTTGATCAGACTACCTTCCTACAAGAACAAATATTTGTTTCTGTAGTACATATGTGCTTCCATGATAAATACCACTGAAACTACATCTTTATGGGCATGCTATATTCCTTTTTGCCATCATGGATTGCATAAATGTAGGCTGTAGCTATCTGAACTTTTCTCAATGACATAGATCATATATAATTTTCAGTTCATAATTTCAGTCATATTTGAGCAGTTGCCTTAGTCATATTTGAGCAGTTGCCCTGTTCTTACTACAAATGTTGACTGCATTTTCTCTTCAACTATGAACACCGGCAGATGATGTTGGAGCTGGAGAACAAAATGTTGCTATAGAGGAGAAACGTCTACAAATAGAGGCTGAAAAGAAAGAGAAGGAAGAGGACGCGCATATTGGCCATCAACCTGGATAAATGTCAGCCTATGGAACGGATTTACTATCAAGTGCAACAAGAAGAGATAATTTTGAAGTTGCAGTTCCGACATCATGGTCCAAGTCACTAGCTTGTATCTCTAGCTATATGAATAAGCTTCATGTGTTATATGCCAATAAGACTGAAATGTATATGTTGTATGCCAATAAATTATATGTTGCAGACATCGTGGATAGAGCTATTTTGTGGTTGGTCAATGGATTTATATGATTCATGCTGTCCAGTATTGCACCGTGTTTGTTAGACGTTCATTCATTTTTACTACTATGCTATGATGATTCTCAAAATGGATGCTCTGTGTTGCCTGTAATATTGGCAGGGGTTGAGGACCAGGTTGACAGCATGCTAATTTGATTGGTGTGTGATATCAAGCAGCGAAGGTGCATTTCTTCAAACTTTTTGATGATGATGTATATGCAGTGCGCATCTGGGCATATGCAGACAGTACTTAAGGTGTATGATATCAAGCAGCTAAGGTGCATGTTCTGGGTTGCAATGTGATGTCTGCATCTCGAAGGATATATAAATGTAATAATATGAGAATAATTCTACCTATTTTACAGAAAGATATATTGAAAAACGATGCTGAGAAGCATAAATACTTTCCTGGCATACAGAATTGTTTAAGTCTTAACAAATTGTTTCTATATTTATGGTTAACGAGGCATTATAGTTAACTGCTAAGCCCTATTCCAACAAGGGGAAATGCCAGATTGTTGGACTGTCGGTAATCAATTCTTCAAGTCTCAAGCTTATTTGTAATCGTGCTTCAGAACAAAAGCATGGCCAAGACAACAATATATGTACTCGAAGAATGAATAGTCCCCCAACTTAATAGAAGAGAATCTCTCTCCATTCAAATATCCAGACATGTCCTAAGCTACATAATTGGTATTGTTTGTCAACTCAAATTATCATATCTAGTGCGATTAGCAAGCTCTAACAGGGACAATTACATTGACAATTACAAAGTACAGGTTGTTTCGAAAGGAGGGAAAGAAAAGGGAACATCTAGATTGAACCATATCGCATCCAGTTGTGCTCGGTGAGATCCTTTTGAAGCTGGATATGGACAGCTTGGTCACGCAACTTGTGATGTGCTGCCACAAATGCTTCTCTTTCGGCAACAGTTCCCAATAATGGATGTGGGATATCCATTGTGCACAAGATTCACAAGAGTGGTGCCCTGCAAGCAAAAGAAATTGAATTATAGATTATGAAAATGCAAGATATTACAAAGTGAATGAAAACAGGTCATTAGCAATTTTAGTCCTTCAGTAAGCTCTGAACTGTATTTCCATATGCATTACCAAAAGTTATGACAGCAAATTTAGACTAAATCCAACCACCAGATGCATTGTTATTTACAGGACACGTCAAGCAAAATAATCTCCATATTATAGCTAGGTAAAGTAATCATGCTTCATCAGACCCATATTTCAGGTCAGGGCATCCCAACAGATTACTCTCTACAAACGTTGCTAAACTACCTGACCCTGAATCATGGAAGTTACTCAACATCACTAAAACAAGTTTCTTCTATTCAAGTGACCGGACCTCTCAGGCTGTAAATCAGGAAACAGTTCATATGGTAATGAGTGTGAAGCCTCATATCGGCCCTGTTTTCATTCTAGATGGCAAGATCCTCATTTGGACAGGTAATGCACTTCACATGTAAAAAGCCAACATCCACAATTAACACTACCCTCGTGCGCAAGATGCAGGGGATGGATGGGATAGGAGCTCACAGTCCAGTTCCAGCAGCAGCAACTAGAAGTCACGCGCGTGCCGTCGGCGGCCGCGACGGCGGCGAGCGGCACGAGCGCGAAGCCGAGCAGCTGGTCCTCGAGCAGTAGCTTGGCGTGGTGCGGGGCTTCAGAGGGGACGGCGGCGTGGCCGGGGAGGACGACGCGCCGCCACCGGACGAGGAGGCGCTGGGGGAAGGCCGTGGGTGCTGAGGGAGCGGCGGAGGACGACGGGGCTCTTCTCCCGGAGCGGCGCCGCCGACTGCTGCTTCTTGCGCCGCTTCGGGGAAGGGGTGCGGAAGGATGCCGAGAGCTCGGTGGCCTCGCGCCGTAGCGCGGCGAGGATCGCCTCGTTGCGATGTTCTCCTCGCGGCGACATGCGTGGAGAGCGCGGGGGCGTGGTCCGGCGGCGGGCACGCGTCGCCGGGGAGGCCGGAGAGAAGGGCGAGGGAGAGCGCGAACTTGGCATGGGAGGCGGCGGCGGGCAACAGATACAGATCACTGTTGCAACGAAATAGAATTTGAAAGGTGGAATCTTTTAGAAGGGATATGTACAGCCCGTTCGGTTGGGCTGAATTGGCTGGGCTGAATTGGCTGGGCGGGAGATCTGGCCCACCAGTCAGCCCCCCATCCGTCGGCAGCCAGCCCAGCCCCAGCCAATTCAGCCCAGCCATTTCTAAGCACCCGAACAGGCTGGTAATATTCAAAGGTGAAAAATAGAGGCTAGTGTTGCGCGGTCTAACCCGCCGTTGCCCTCCCTCTCAGCATGCTTAGTCCTGGGACTTGGGCCGGGCCAAAACCGTGTGGGCCGCGGCCCGAGCTTTTGGCACGGCCCGTGGCACGGCCCGGCCCGAAGGTTTTTCGTGCCGTGCCGGCCCGGCCCGAGGTGACGGGCCGTGTCGTGCTTAGATTTTGGGCCCGTCGGGCGGCACGGCACGACACTGTTGTTGGGCCGTGCTCGGGCCGGCACGGCACGGCGGAGGCACGGCAGCACGGAAATGGCCCATCGGCACGGTGACAGCCGGATAGTGTTCAAGTGAAGTTCTTGTGCCACGGTTGGTTTTGTTCTTTTGATTCATATTTTAAACTTCAAAGTTGTATAGATTTATCATATGTCATCCAAATGCGATGATTCTTTTTTCTATTTTTTTAAAAAATCAGCTCTATCAATAAGATGCTTTTGTATCATGCTGGTATAGTAAAAGTTTGTACTGATAAATCAATACATTAATGATCACTATTGACCATTGTCTTGACTTTTTTGTTAATCTTCAATAAATTTGAATTTTGACGTCATTTTTTGTGTGGATGTGCAACTTCTGCATGTTTACACATAGGAATTTTGTATAATTTTTTTTGAAGCACTTACACTTGTTTAAGTTCAACTTTTCTTGAATCTAACTCAAAACCTCATAACTTATATTCCAATGAGTAAAATTTGAACACACATTCATGCAAAATAATTCAAAAAAAATTCCCCAAAATTGTACAGGTGTGTATTTACTTGGTACAGCCTCACACCAAAATTGAGTTCAAAATTCAATATATTTTTGTAGATATAAAAATGTAAAAAATCACTTTTTGATTGTTGTTTTTGTTACACTCAAAATATAATGATTTTTGAACTCAAATTTGGTATACACAAGTAATATAACCTTTCTATACCAGTGTAATTTTGGTGGAATTTTTAGAATTTTTAAGTCCATGTAACACTATTAAAAGAATCAATTCGGACAATAAAAATACGCTTTCTCTACGCTGAAAACGCATTCTTTGCAGGCCTTCACATAAATGGGCCGTGCCCGGGCTTGGCACGGCCCGATGGTGGCCCGGCGTGCCGCGTCCCGTGCTCGAGCCGCAGTTTAAACTTATCGGGCCGGTCGGCACGGCACGATGCGGCCCGACGGGCCGTCACGGCACGGCACGGGATGGCTCGAAGCACGATGGACCCGTGCCGTGCCGGCCCGGGCACGGCCCGAGTCCCAGGACTAAGCATGCTTATTCCGAGTCTTCCGACATCCATCTCCTCTCATGCCTTACTACCGTCCGGCATTTCGTCGAACACCAGTTCTTCTGGCACCACGAACCTTGCGCGCGCTGTCCAGCAACTCATCACCCTCCCAGATCGCCGCTGCCGCCGACGCCGAAGCGCAATGGAACACCGCCATCCGGCGCCGCCTCGACTCCGGCTGCCCCGCGGAGGCAGTCTCCACCTTCGCCGCCATGCTGCACGCCGGCGCCCGCCCGGACGCCTTCACGCTCCCGCTCCTCAACCGCGCGGCTGCGTCCCTCCCCAGCCTCGTCGGCGCCGCTCACTCCATCGGTATCCGAGCCGGCCTTGGCGGAAACGTCTACTTCTGCAACACGCTAGCAGAGGCCTACGCGCGGCGGGGTATGGTGGAGCACGCGCGGCAGGTGTTCGACGAAATGCACACGCGGGACGTCGTCTCTTGGACGACGCTGATGTCCGCGTATGCTGCTGCAGGGGACGCGCGGGAGGTGTCCTGGCTGATGTCGAGTATGAGGATCAACGGGTGCGAGCCGAGTGCGGTGACGCTCGCGGTGGTACTCCGGGTGTGCACGGCACATAGGGACCTTTCCGGCAGGAGGCAGGTGCACTGCTACGCAGTGAAGAACGGGATGATTGGTGATGTTCTTGTCCTCAACTCGATTTTGACGCACATGAGCAGGACCGCTGGGCTGGATGATGCTATGAGGCTGTTTGAGCAATCTCCCCGAAGGGAAGCAGTTTCGTGGAACATTATGATCTCAGAGTATTCTGCTGAGGGAAATGTACCCAAGGTTGTTGAGATGTACGAAAGGATGAGAAGAGAGGAGGTGTCTCCAACCTGTGAGACTTTGACTGCCGTTGCTGCTGCATTCACCGAGTCCAGGTGTCTTCAGCAAGGAGAGAAACTGCACTGCTTTGGATTAAGGAGCGGGCTCATCGACACAATCCTGGCAGCGTCATTTGTTAATTTATATATGAAATGTGGTGATATACCATCATCATATCAGATGTTTGAGGAATTCAAGGAGAAAAGTAGCTGTATATGGTCAGCCATGATCTGGGCCTGTTTCCACCATGGACGGTTCTTAGATGTCATAAATGTGTTTGGGCAAATGATGGAGTCTTCAGTTGTTCCAGCTACAGACGTGCTGCAGGGATTAATCCTCAGTTATACAGAACTAGTTGCTTTAAGGTTTGGCAAGGCAACACATGGATACATCATAAGAAACAGTAAAACTTCTGAACTCGACAGTAGTGCCTTGGAGACATCCATTGTTAAGCTATATGCTAGATGCGGGAACATTCATTTAGCCGAGAGGTGCTTCAGTGGCATCCTTCATAAAGATATTGTCTCATGGAGTTCAATGGTCGAAGCATACTCGAGCCAAGGCTATGGTAAGGAAGCTCTGACGTTGTTCTATCAGATGCTGGAGGAAGGAGTAAGACCGAATGCAGTGACCTTCTTGAGCTTGCTGTCAGCATGTAGTCGCTCAGGTCTTGTTAGTGAAGCTCGTGAGCTGTTTGATTGCATGACAAGAAAATTCAGCATCTTACCTGAGCTAGAACACTATACTTGCATGGTGGACGTTCTTGGCCGGTCAGGTAATTTACAAGAAGCTTTACGAGTGATTAGTGACATGAAGGTTAAGCCGGATGGTAGAATTTGGGGTGCTCTCCTTGCGTCATGCAGAACTCACTCGGACTCCAAGCTTGCATATTTTGCAGCTCACAAGCTTATGGAGCTGGAACCAGATAATGTTGGCTACCATGTAGTGTTCAGCAATGTCCAAGCAGGTGGTGGTAAATGGGGTAATGTGGAAGATATGAGAAGATCCATGGTGGAGACGGAAATGCTGAAATCCCCTGCTTGGAGCTGCGTTGCTGAGTTTAGTAGCCCTTTAAATTGTGAGGATTGATTCAAAGTCATTTCTCATGGAAAAATGACCAAGCACTCTAATGTTTTTATGATTATAATTACCACCGACAGGAGAGGTTAAATTTGTAAAGCTCTGATTATGTTGTCCTCACATGCTGTTGTACATGGGCACGAAGGATTAGTTAATTTTTTATTCATCCCTTTGCATTGTACAGTGCAAATAACATATGCAGTCCTCTTTGCAGTCTTTGTTCTATGTGCTATTTCTGTGTGTTCCAGTTGGCACGTTTGTAAGGGCAGGATTAGAATCGGTGAAGTCAGAACCTCCATTGTATAGACAAGAAGTAAACTACATAATGTGCTGTCGAATTTTTTTAAAATATTTCTGTGTAATAGCAGCGATTTGTTGTTGACAGAAAAAGAAAATTAAAACTCGTGGTGGCTCCTCGATCACTTTTGTGCACAATAGGTGAGTCTAGGATGGGCCAAAATCTAATTAAGCTCACAAGGGTGGGCCAAGAAAGAGAAAAAAAAAAAAAAAATTGCTACGGTTCATGATGCTAACTGGGCTGGATCGTCTTGGATCTGAGAGTGAGCCGTCCACCCAGCTAGTAGACTCGGCGCTACTATCAATCATAAGTCACGGTTATTCTTTGTGCATACGTTGTATACAATCCTACATCTGAGGGTTTTCTTTTTTCATGTTATCAAGATAGTTAAAATTGCAACAGTTAGGTGGACTCATGATAGATATCATCTGCCCCAGCTTCAATAAAAAGCCCCAAGAAATATTTCAAAAAATAAAGAACTTTGTGTTTCTATTTGCACAAAGTACGTTACACCTTATAATATTCAGGAAAAAGAACAATAAAGTGGAACCACACAAGCTATGCTTTTCCTTCTTCTTTTTTTCAAAAAGCATTGCTTGAGTACGGAAATCATGGGTGCATTTGGGTCTTCAGCACCATCCTAGCTTTGCTTAGCAAAGAAAGACATTTGGTAGCAGTAGAAAAAACTAACTTTTGAGGGCCACCTAGACCGCAGCAACAAAGCTTGCTCAGCCAGAAGAGCTGAATTGGCTCTCCCTCAATTGCAAGCAAGCAGTTGTATAACGGAACAGTTTGTAGTTCGGTGCAAATCAAACAAGTTTTCTTGCTTTTGGAGGTTATGTTCATATGAGCTAGGTTTAACTGGCCTAGCTAGGCAAGGTGTGCTTCAGATCCAAATGCACCACATATATATAGGCAGACATACTCAACCCTATGAATTAGTTGGAGGTAGTTTGTGAGAAATCATTACAACTGTCTTTCTTGTCGATAGGGCACATCGTCTACTATTGTACATGTGTTGGGGATCGGCACCGGCGCGAAATGGCGAGAGCCCTATGAGGCGCCGCATTTCCGTTATAATCACTGAATCTTTGCCGAGATGATTATTGCGTGTGTGCAGGCTCTTCGGTTACGGAAAAGCAAGCGAAAGAAATCAACAGCGAGGGACCATCAATGCCCTCGCTATTCATCAAACCATGAAGCTGGGAGTAAGAAAGCCGAAGACCGTAAATGTCGAGGGCTCGACGTGTCAATTGAAGACGTCATCGAGTTAGGGTTTAGTTTCGAGAAACAGTCCTGGGATGGCATTACCAATTGTACCCTTATGACATTTATGTACAGCATATTCGAGGTATATAGTTGGTAGGCCAGGGTATTTTGGTCAACACAAAATGACTCTTGGCCTTCCCTATAAATACCCGCCTACGGGCTCTGAGTAACGGGACGGACTTTGGAGAGAGAAAACGTCTGTAATGAAATGCTGTTCCGTTGTCTCTTGAATTCCCGCGTAGGCATCGCCTTTTTGGTTGAGCAGTGTTCGGGCATTTCTCTCCGATAATGAGAAATTCCCAACAACATGCACACTCGTCTGTTGGCCTGACGACTAGAATGTGGGTTGATACATCATGGAAAAATCTTGCCAACTGAGTTCGCAAACTGTTCTTACTTGATTGTCATTAAGTTTATTGTATCATCTTTGGTTTTCATTATGATTATTGTACTCTGTGTGTGTGTTATATAAATTATGATAAATTTTTTTATGGGGATAAAATTTTTGATTGTATATGCCCTCTTACGTCAGTAAATTTTTATTTCATGTGACTTATTGCTTCACTCAATTTAGAGGTTTTTCATATACGAGTAATAATTCTATATGTTACTCTTATTGACCTGTGAAACTGTGCTTGATGATTGTGGAATTACACGCGTGCATAGTCACAGAAGTATCTACTTTTCCTTAGTTAAAACGAATAGTACAAACCTTCATTTTAGGTTTGTACATCATCGCTTAACAAACGTTGGTGCACCATCCGTCCCTGCAGCCGGTGCGCGCAGCAAGACGAAGCAGAGAGACCGGCACAGCACGCCCACGCGGAGCAACGGGACAAATCCCACCCGCCCCGCAGCTCCAAAATCAAAAGGAGAGAAGATGCCCTTTTTGACTTGTGCTCCCCTGGCCTGCCACACATCGGACTTTGCCATATCCGGCCAGACACAGACTTGCTGCAAGCCAGATGCACCCAGCAGCAGACACAAGACGCTCGCTCCACTGAACAATGCCACACCAGCAGCCTGGATGCTGTAGAGGAGCAGTACGGGCACAGGGTCGCAACACATGCACAAGTTTTTCTTTTTTGTTGTTGGTTTTGATGCACATGCAGAAGGTTGGGAGAATAGAGACGGGATAAAAAAAGGGCCACGCGACGAGTTGAACGAAAAGAAGAAAACACCACAGGGTGGTCAACTTTTTGTGCATCCATAATCCATTGGTTTTATCATAGGATACTCTCTCTCTCGGTTGGGTGGTGAAGCGTGCGCTTCTAGACGAAAACGACGCTGGTCCGGTCAGTCCCTAGTGCTTCATGACAGGATCCAACACGAACCAAAGAATTTCAACGTGCCCAGGCCAGGCAGCGCTACGTAGCCGGCGGCCCCACGCGCCAACCGAGATGTTTGACCCGGGCGCCGGAGGTGTGGTGTGGACGCAGCGCGCCGCACCCAACCAACGCAAAAGAACAAAAGCCAGGCTGACACGAGTCAACGGTGCCAGCCGCGTGCGGGGCCCACCTCTGCCGCCGCGTTCTTTGACCTCGTCCCCTCACCCGTCCACGTCGCGGTCCATGCCAAAAGCACCAGCCGCCCGTTCGTTCAACTGGTGGGCCCCACGCCCTTTTGACCCCTGCTATCAGCCTCACTCGCCGGACTCCACGGCTCCGGATTAAACCGGGCTCTGAAATGGCCCCAAAGCGCGGTCAAAAGTCCGGTCACCCACACCACACCACAAAGCTCTCTCGTCCTGTTTAACTTTTTTCGTTTCTTCTTCTTCTTCAAAGCTCCTCATAAGGCAGCCTAAACACATCCTCTTCCTAATCCTTTTACAACCCAAGAAAAAAAGAGAAGAGAAATTCAAAAGGAAATGAAACTACTGTAGTAATACTACCACAGCTACCAGCCCCGTCGATGGGCATGGGCGAGGTGGGCGACGGAACAGGGCCCCCAAATCTTTGGGGCCCCCGAATTCTGAAGTCAATGGAGCGATGCCTCGTACAACAAAGGTCCAGCACAGCCCATCAGACAAGCAGGCAAGCGGACGGAGGCACGCAGCCTGTTTCATCTTCCCTGTTCGGTTGAATTTGTTGTTAGATGCCTTCCACCAGAAGTCACTTCGCCGTTCTAGTTCGCTCTAGCCCTTGCTTTAGCGCTGCCGCATGCTTTTCCAATCCCATCCAAATTGCGATTCGTCGGCAGCCCAGCCTCAACGAAGGACGAGCGAGACGCGCTCGGCGCTGGTTCAGAAGCCGAACAGCAGCATGACCTGCTCACGCGTGAATCCTTCAAGCAAGCAGGCAGGCATGTCCTTTTCATTTTTTAAATCTAGCATCGGTGGCCATGGCTCCATGTTCTTTTTCTTTATTTCAATCCTCGTAACACTCTTTGCTAGCTAAACGTTTATGTTTGGTTTGTCAAACAGATATCTATCAGGCTATCATGACATCATGTATTTTAGAAATAGAAAGTATGATTCTTGTTTTGAAAAACGTAAGAAGAAACAGCTCAATCTCAAAAGGACACTCTTTTAGCATTAGTATTTGATACATTCCTAAATATTATGAAAACAGCATGGATTGAAATTATATAGTTAACTAGAAGTGTATTTTGGCTATGTAAAATTTTAATATTTTAAGGCCCCATTTCTCATTTTGCACCGGGGCCTCAAAACTCAGAGACGGCCCTGCAGCTACAACTGAGAGTCTAGTAAATTGGTACTACTAGTAACTAATAAGGAGTCATTAGCAGTAATCCACAAAGGTGTCTAATCGCTACTAGTAAAAGGTGTCTAATCGCTACTAGTAAAACAGAGTTGTTCCATCATCTCAGTCAATGGTTGGAGAGGGGAGGAGCTCCGGCAGCGGCGCGACCGGCGGTGCGGCGTCGTGGGAGTGGCGGTGTTCGCCCTCGTAGGTGACGATGAGCATGGCCGGCTCGGCGGGGTCGCGCTCGACGTGCTTCCGCGCCGGGCAGCCCCGCACCGTGCTGCACTTGTAGTAGCCCCTCGGGTACGGCGACCCCTTAATGGGCTTCTGCCCGTACTTGCGCCACGAGTACTCGTCGGCGGGGATGTCCGCCACCTTCGGGCTGATCGCCGGCACCCGGATGGTCCGCTTCACGCGATGCTTCCTGCAAGCGAAACCAGATCGATTCAATTCACCCCTGCTCGATTCAGTTCAGCAGCAACAAAATCTATACGAATTCCTTTTATGTAGTACGTACCGGCGCTTGGAGCAGTGGCACCGCCCGCCGGTGGCGCCGCCGAGGTTCTCCGAGTGCGCGTGGTCGCTGCACCGCCGCTTCCCGGACGACGACAGCGGCGGCTTGCCCCCGCCGTGCGCCGGCGGCAGCATCACCATCGACCCGCCAACGCCGCCGCGCCCGTTCGACACGCTCCCGTCGCCGGTCATCACCGACGACAGGAACGACGAGCTCGCGCCGCCGGACACGCAGCTCACCTCCCTGCTCCCTCCGTACCCCACCTTGGTGAAGTCCAGCGTCACGGGCAGCGGCGGTGCGGACCTCGCCGGCTCGGACTGTACGGACGCCGCTGACAGAGGAGGGGGAGCGCCCTCCGACTGCGCCACCACGGGGCCGCGGCGGAACCGCGCGTGGCCCGTGCGGTTGAGCATGGAGATCACCTTCTTGAACTTGGACACCGTCATGTCCGTGACCTCCCGGCAGTCCACCTCCTGTGGCTGCTGGTGCTGCTGTGCCTGCACCGCCGTCGTGGGGGGCGTCTCGCCGGTGCCGGCGCGGGAGAGCTGCAGCTGCGTGACGAGGTGCTCCATCCCGCGCAGCCCCGCCGCGGCCGCCTCCTGGATGGCCGCCGCCTGCTCCTCCGCCCGCCCGCCGTACCCGCCCATCAGGTCCAGCGTCAGCATCTCCCAAAGGACACACCTCGCTCGCTCGCCGGAGTCAGTCCTTCTCCTCAGTCGGTCGCCGGAGTGGACGGAAGGGGGGACAGACAAGTGGGTAGGGTACTACGAGGCGAGCGACGCGGGGCTATAAAACGTGGCCAGGCGGTGACCGCCTGCAGCCGGTCGAGTGGACCGGCTGCAGTCGGAGCGGCGGGTGCATCGGGCGCCGTGCAGCCGGGCAGGCCCGGCTGCGGTGGAGTAATGGTTACCGGTGGCAGGCGGTGACTTGGTTCGCGTCGTTGGATGGCGGTGTACGGCAGGGCTGGGATGCGAGAGTTGACCATGCAGCCGCGGCTGCTGCGGATGCTGGGCTCACGGGACCAGTCAGTTGGTCCCAACTACACGACGGGACACCGCCTGGCGCCTGCGCGTACCAACTTTTCCGTTACCTCACAGGCTGTACGCTAGCTGACCTGTGGGACCCATATGTGCTGGTGCCCGATGGGACCAGCGTGTACGTGGGGACGTGCGATTTTTCTCGTGGGAAACTTTGTACGCCAGGGGAAACAGCTGCATGCGATTTTTCGGTGAACTTTTTTTTACCCCTCCTTTAACTCTATGAACTGAAAATGGGAAGATTTTCGGCGGAGTAAACAGCGATGTGAAAGCGAGTGTGAAGTGTACGTGTTGACGAGGTTTCTTGTCATTTGAATCTATTTCGGTGTGAGTTAATTATTGTGTGCCGTGTTGGACGTGCGTGCAAGAAAAGTCAAAGCTCAACATCAAACGTCGTTGCGGTGGATTTAATCGGAAATCATGGGTTCTGACTTTCGTGAGTTTGTTGGTGTATTTTCGTGTGGTCCACAAAGGGAAATCTCCCTTTCTAGTAAGCCAACTGCTCTTTCGACTTGTCGAATAGGACCCGTAGAGGAGTCACAAGCAAGTTGCAAGGAACCATATAAGTCATGGACTCGTGTAGTATGAGTTTCCAAAACCAAAAGTCATGTGTATGTGTTGACATTTTTGCTAGATTTTTTGGTACTCGGGTCCTTTTACCTTTATTTTTTTGATATATCCACCTGAATTTTTAGTTCCAAGAGCAAAATGTATTTACTGATATATTTCGTCATCAAAGTGTGTGAACGTGATGATAATATTGTGCTCAAACAAGCAGTGACAAATTCGTCTTCGAGGCCAAGATTAAGCTGGAAATCAACCAACTGCTTGTTCTTTATCTATACCACGCAGAGTTGGACGATTTTCCGACTTTGATGAGCTAAGCAATCTGTGCACACCAATTGGCACGCTATAACATTTTGAGCCGTCAGACTATCTTCTCTACAATTTGAATGCACTGACCACCAAAAGTAGTTTTCTGCGCAACAAAGACTGAATTTTCCTCAGGCAGTACTATAGTAAGTAACTCGACAAACTATACATAGAAGCGCAGCCAGGATTCTGTCTGTATAAAGATCTCTGTGAAAATTAGAAAATCAGACTCCCTACTTGCATCTGCAACACGATTTATTTGGAACCACATACATTCCAAGAGTGAATAGATTGTTCAGGGAGTGGTACAGATATTTGTTACACTGACAGTTTGACACACTAACAGTGAAGTTTGTTTGATAGCGCGCATGACGAAATGACTTCTTCACCTTCCTTGCGAGGAAATTAAGAGTCAAGTCCAGAGGGCAAAATGTAAAGAAGCGTGTTAGACCAGTTCTGAGCTTTGAAAGAGTCATCAGCCGTATGTACGGACACTGATTCAGTGCATTATATCAGCAATTGCAGGATTGCTGTATATATCCTATTGTCAAAAATATAATATTTCTTACAATCCACATTTTTTATCAGATACACGCAACAATTCTACATCATGCTAATATTGAGATTTGAATTACACTTGGATTTTTACTGCATTTTTGGGGCGAGAGCAAAACTCAACTGAACATATGGTTAATCATCAGTGCAGAGATTCCGCATCACAACTTCATTTCAAGTCAATTTTCCAATCTTTTCAGGAAACGGAGTTTTTGCATGAAAACCTGGTTCTTCACCTTAATACGTAGCCCCAACCAAAGTTTCAGCATATCTACTTCAGTCTGCACTCACTTAATTTCTTCCCTTGTTGTTGGAAGTTTTAATCTTTCACTGAAAATCCTAATCAGCTAAATGAATCTTGCACTAGATATCTCCCCTCTCCAGAAGCAGGTGAACGCTACAGGAAGGACTGACTTCAGTTTAAGAGTTTGTCTAGAAGACTAACTAGTTTAATTGTGCAATAGATTAACTTTAACTAGATTCTGGAACTCGACATGCTAATTCTGGAAGCACAAAAATCGTCTGTGAAAAATAGAAATTCAGTCCATACATACAACCGATTTTATTCGAAATCAAATACAGATAAGGTAGTGTTGGTATGCGCAAGTGCCGGTATTTGCCAACACAAATTCTTCAATCGTCAATAGATGGAGTGATACAGGTATTTGCGTTGCCAGACTGGCACACTACATTGAAGTTTGCTTGATAGCGCGCGTGGCCAACGATTATTTCTGTCCCAAAAAAAAAAACGATTATTTCTTCACCTTCTTGTTGGCAAAGTTAAGAACGAAGAATCAAACACAGAGGACAAAATGTAAATGAGCGTGTTAGACCGGTTCAAGAGCGTAGAAAGCGTCATCAGCCAAGCGTATATACATCGGTCCAGTGCATACACATAGCAATGGCCGGATCGCGGTACATCGTACTGCTGAATTTAACATTTTTTAATTTACCCTGCTCTCTGTTTCAAATTATTTTTTGAAATACAAGCAGCAATTCACCCTCTTTTTGTTTTACATTTGGTTAACCTTGGATTTTCCATCTGACCGTAAGTGCATAGCTCAAGTGCATGGAGCGAGAGCAAAGCACATCTGATCTAGCGGTTAGTAATTATCAGCGCAGAGGTTCGCGTCACAACTTCATTTCAAGTCAATCCTTCCAATCTTCTAGTAACGGACTTTTTTGATGAAACCCAAGGAAAGTTTCAGCATATCTGCTGCAGTCTGCATTCGTCCTTTCTTTTTTTGCTGAAGTTTTCAATCGCTAACTGAAAAATCCTATTGAGCTAATTACTGTATCCTGCGCTAGATATCTTCCCTCTCCATAAGCTGGTGAACATTTCAGGACTGACTTTGGTTTGTCAAAAAGCTAGTTTATGCAATGTATAACGATTAACTTTCACTGATGGCTTAATCAATGCGAGTCGTATCATAAAAATAATTAAAATAAATCAGGTATGCAAACCAATCAAGCTTCATCAGACTGCATGTACAGGCAACTAGGTAGGTCATCAACCTGTCGATTTGAATTGGTGGCTCACACCATAAACTGGAGCCAACTAACGCTGATGATTGATAAGAATAGCCGTGCCCTTATTTATCGATTTTGAGAGTACATGGAAGGTGGAACATGAATCAGCCAGTACTTATTTCCATCCCTTGAGTGAAAGTCAACATACAATTTTGCAAAGAAATAAGTCAATTTTAAACGTATGACGTGTGCCACTGGTGTGTGCGTGCGCGCCTTCTACCTTATCTGTATCAGGGTAGACTTGACTATGGAATGGAGGTGAGCAGGTGGAAGAGCACGTGCGTTCCACATATACGACCACCAGACTGTTGCATATCCTACCCATAGCTATTTCAGCCTAGAGAGTTAAGCAGATTTGACCATGGATGTGAGCCGGTAAAAGAGCAAACAGAACACAGTAGGTTTCTTTATCTTCAACAGTTCACATCGTACGCATTAACAATTTCAGCCGAGAGAGTACGAAAAGTAAGTGCATACCTTCAGCCAAAGCGAAGTGGATCAAATGAGAGCTGAATTACAAGAAAGATGAACCGTTAATTGACTTAATTCTAAGTTAAAGTGAATGGAATTTAATCACACATGGGTAGTTGCCCTGCTGGTTCTTCTCACGGTTGTATCTCTCAACTTGACAGTATCTTTTAGTTGACAGAAGCATCGTCACTGAATTCTACAGGCAAGACGACGCTTCTCGTACTGCGGCCGAGGGGATCATAAACTTTAAGCTTGAGATCCACGACCGTGGCGCTTGATGAATCAACGCTTCTTTGCATCAGGAACCGCAAACCCAGAGAAAGGAGATAATCTTCCAACTGCGGCAGCGTGTGACCACGCAGCCCATCGAACGAAACAATGACATCTCCATACCTAACGCCAAGCCTCTCAGCAGCAGATCCACACGTCACCCTATCCACAATGTATCCACTCTCGAAGTCGTGATCAAGCGACATCGTCTCCTGGAGAGACACCTCCAGCATCTCCACCGTCCTCAACCCCAACCCATGCGCGGGGCGCGCGACCCGACCGAACTTGGTCCACATCTCGATGCACGCGAGGATGGTGGAGGCGGCGAGAATTGCGGTCGGCTGCGAGTCGGTGCCCGTGTCGAACGCCATCCCGGCGACGTTGCCGTCGCGATCGACGGCGGGCCCTCCGGTGCCGCGCAGCTGAGGAACATGAGGTGGTTGCGTTGGAAGTAGTCTGGCTCGTCGAACCACAAGATCGTCCCGCGCCGGGCCTTCAGGTTCGACTTCTTGCCCCGAGCTAGCACAAACACTTCCTGGCCGTAGTTCGGGTTGGAGCCGAAGGAAGGGAGCTGCGGTGATAACGATGATGATAAGTCGGCGGCGGCCTTGATTTGGGTGAGGTCATGGTCTCCAGCAGAGCGATGTTGTAATGCTCGTTGACGAACAGAACCTGTCCCTCTAAGACTGTTCTGTTTGGCAAGCGGATTTGTATGGAGCTACGCGTACGAGGTCTGGATGGATTGATTTCACGGAGGACGTCGAAACTGGTGAGTATTCGAGCCCGCTTCTGCTTGGTCGTCTCGTCATTAGTCCAGCCGACGACGATGCCGGTGCAGCTGCCGACGATCTTCCCTTCGTGCGCGTCGACGGAGCACACGCTGACGACGTACCGAGCCACGGCCCGGACCAGCGCCTTGTCGCTCGGGCTGGACACGAAGTCCGCGGTGTGTTTATCCTTGGGCTCCATCACGGTACGAAGAAGCTGTCTGCGAGGATGGAAAGCGGGTGGGTTGATCCTAGTGAGCTCGTCTCTTTGGTCGCCGGAGTTGGGGAACGGCGGCGTGGCGGCCATGGTGGTGGGCTCGGCAGCAGCGCCGTTCATCTTCTTGCTCTGCTGCTTCACCTCTGTGTCGTCTGCGTTGCTGCTGCCGGCCACCAATTCGGTCGCCTTCCGCTTGTTGTCAGGAACAGGCCCATCATCTCTGGACTCCACCATATTCTTAGGAACAGCAGCGTTGTTGATACCTGTCGAGCGGTTTCGCGGCGGAATCCTCTCCTCACCGCTCTTCTCATAATGAAGATCTCGCGAGGGGCCAGAACAGATGTATGCTGCTTGAGCCGCAGTCGGACATTAAACCGACACGTATGTGCGGATTCCTCTTTCTCTAACCTGAATCTGACACGAAGTCCGCATCCTGTTTCGGGAAAGTATAGGGGCCTGGGATTCCTCTTTCTCTAACCTGAATCTGACACGAAGTCCGCATCCTGTTTCGGGAAAGGATAGGGGCCTGGGATTCCTCTTTCTCTAACCTGAATCTGACACGAAGTCCGCATCCTGTTTCGGGAAAGGATAGAGGGGCCTGGACGGTACGGTGGAAAGCAACAGGGATGAATCGCGCACACCCGTACTCAGTACATGTTCTTCTTACTCGTCCGTCTTCCTCTCGCGAGTGTTGGCTTTCATGTTTCGTCCCAGGTGCTACGGGCAACTAGAGGATCCGATCGATGGTCCAGCGACGAAGCGCTGGTGTTGCAAACCAAACAAGCCGGGTCATGCACGCCCTGTGCAAATTGACCAACGAATTGGGCTTCACTAGCCTATAAGCCCGTGCACTTGCACGGGCTACTGTTCTTTCTAAATAACTGTGTACGGGTGAAATAACTTTATAAGAAATATTTTATGAAACACCTGTTTTGTGCTCGAGAATATTAATTTGAAAAGTAGAAATTATTTTGTGAAATACATCTTTCTGGTTTCCCAAATGAAAACTCAACTATCCTTTTGAATAAACAAAATTCAATAATTGTCTTTTAATACAAACATTTCTTGTTTCTCTAATCTATAGGACATGTGTCATACTGCAAAAAGAGGTGTTCATCTTTACATTTTTTTACCTCATGACTTTTTTGCTCCTTATACAAACTTATTTTTCTTATGATTAAATGAAATTTCTTCATTTCACTTAATCGCTCTAGTAAACTTCTAATCAGATCCTTGATTTTCCAAGTTACTCAAATTTTTTGCTTCCCTGATATCCTCTTATGTCATATTCCAGATTCATTTATCAACCTTTGTCCTCCATGTCTATTTCTTCATAATCTCTTTTTATCAAGGCTGCGTACACAACTGTTCTTTGTCTTAGACTAATTATTTATTTCCAACAACCACATTTTTTCCACATAAAGTCCCACATCCCTATCAATGCAAGTCTTCTAAGCCTTTTAACATATGGCTGACATAGCATGTCTGAGGCGCCGGGCATGCCACATTGTGTGTGCTTGTCGCGACGGAGTGCAGTTGCCATATTTACGTACATGTACATGAATCTGAATGCACGGATGTTTCATCGCCCTTCATGGACTACAAACATTCAGGCTACCGTTTATGTCTTTGATGTAAAGTATCAGGAATCATAGGTATTTTTTGTTATTTTATATAATTCCGAATTTTACTAATGGATAATTCAGAAATAGAAATTAGTGGTGTTTTAGGCTATATTTCTATTTCAAATTTAATTATTTTTTGACTTATAGTGGCATGGTGGGTAATTAGAAATAGATATTAGGGGTATTTTTGGCTATTTTTTATAATTTCGAATTTATCCTTTTTTACTCATAATGGCATGGTGGATAATTTATAAATAGGAATTAAGGGTACTTTTTTTGGCTATTTTTTATAATTTTGAATTAATCTTTTCTTTACTCATAATGGCATGGTGGGTAATTTATAAATAGGTATTAGGGGTCTTTTTTGACTAACTTTTGTAATGGCATAGGTGGGTAATTTAGATAACATTAGATCTAAAGGCTATTGTTTATCTTACTTTATTTGTACGGCCAGATGTTTTGCGTTTTTGTGAGAATTTCTAGCATTTTCTTCCGATTTTTGTGAGAATTTCTGCATGTTGAACTTGACGAGTTCTAGCCATCACATGTTTGTGTTTCTTCTTTGAAGGATTCGTTGCTACTGATTGCACCAGGAACGATCATCCATCATCAGGTTTGCATAATTTAATTCTGCATGCAAAACAATTTTGTCTTAGTACAGCCACACGATCATTAATCATGATCATGTAAAATTTATCCTCTCATGTGAGTTTGTATCTGATCAGTTCTTGTCAGTAGTAACCCAAAGAATTCTGCACCATAGTGTACAACATGAATCTGATGTTTTACATTCATGTTGCATTCGTACAAAACATCCACTATAAATTTGAATATCGATATAAGGTTGATGTTTACTGTGTTGGTGGTTTATAGGTTCATCTGTATAGTGTATTCAGATTTGTTTGTTTGTTTGTTGTTGTTGCATAGTAGTACTGTCCAAGGAAAACTATGTACGAATTACTTTTCTGAAGTATTATAGTGACTATGTTAAAGCTGAAAGTTTTGAAAGAAATATTCTAGATATGTCATAAAAACATAAGCATAGTGTAAAAAGAACTTTCAGGTATGGGTCAGGCACAAACCTTTTCTACTTTCATCTAATTCTTTCATGACATATGCTTTCCTCTTCTATTGTCTGCATGTTGAACTTGACAAATTCTAGCCGTCAAATGTTTGTGTTTTTCTTTTTGAAGGTTTCATTGCTACTGACTATGGGATGCTATCGTCCTGAGTAGTGGAGTACTTTTAAGCCTAGACGTGATACTGATTGATCAAGAGGTATAATGATTCTTCAATGTGATTAAAATTTTTTTTTGTAGTTACTTTCAGTTTACAATCTAATGAGATTATGACAATACAGGGCACTATGATGCACGGAGTGATCAATAAGGCATGTATGGGAAAATTCAAACCATTGATTGAAGAAGGCAATGTGTACTCCTTATCGAATGTTAAAGTGACACTAGAAGCAAAATCATATCGACCAGTTGAAAACGACAAGATACTAAACTTCTTGCCGACAACTACTGTGAAGAAACTAAAAGATTCAGATGATATTCCTAGATACAGTTTCCAGTTCTTCAACATAGATATGCTTTCTAAGAGAATCAATGACGACATTTATCTGTCTGGTATAATAATATGACTACCTTATTTACATTATTTATTTATTTACTCATAATGGCATGGTGGGTAATTTATAAATAGGTATTAGGGGTCTTTTTTGACTAACTTTTGTAATGGCATAGGTGGGTAATTTAGATAACATTAGATCTAAAGGCTATTGTTTATCTTACTTTATTTGTACGACCAGATGTTTTGCTTTTTTGTGAGAATTTCTAGCATTTTCTTCCGATTAATGTGGAGGCCTCAAAAGGAGCCTCCAATTAGTAAATATAAGATGGATAGAAAAGCACATGCTTCTAGAAGATTCAGTTAGTGGTTTCTTCTTATTCTTTTTTCAATCATCACTATATGTAATTTCTGCATCAATCAAATCTTATATTACTAATCGGAGGCATCTTTCGGTGCCTCCACGTTAGTCGGAAAAAAATGCTAGAAATTACCAAAAAAATGCAAAACGTTCGGCCGTGCAAATTAAAGTAAAATAAACAATAGCATTTAGATCTAACATGATCTAAATGACCCACCTATGCCATTACAAAAAACATAGTCAAAAGGACCCCTAACACCTATTTACAAATTACCCACTATGCCATTATTAGTAAAAAATATATAAATTCGAAATTATAAAATATCCAAAAATTCCTAATTCCTGTTTCTAAATTACCCAACGTGCCATTACGAGTCTAAAATAAATAAATTATAAATTAGAAAAGTAGCTAAAAATACCCCTAATTCCTATTCCCAATTACCCATCATGACATTGTGAGTGAAAAAAAAGTAAATTTGGAATTATAAATAATTCATATTTCTGAATTACCACCATGCCATTGAGAGTCAAAATTCTCTGTGGGCCGAATCTCTCTTGCTTGGGAAATCATGCCGAGAGAGAGAGCAGGTTAGCAAGATATGATTTCCCAAGCAAGATGGGCTGAGAGAGAGAGAGAGCATGTTAGCAAGATTTAGGACGTTTCAAAAAAAAAGGATTTAGGACGTAATCGTAATTGAGAATTGATTGATTATGTCTACCACTCTCACTTGACAAGGGTACTTTTACTTTGCAGCTACAATTTCGATTGTTACACCTAATCTACACGTGCGTGAGGGATGTGCACCTAATTTGCTATTCGTACCGTGTGCATGCTATTTTTCTATAAATGTTATCACCGGTGCAGCTAGCTCAAAAACTACGAAAACTAACTACAAGAGGCTGAGACTTTCATTTTCCTTTATCTAAATAAACTAGCTACAAGAACTATAGTCTCACGATTTTTCCCGTTGCAACGCACGGGTAATTTGCTAGTAATAAGAAAAAAATTCATATAAAAATGACTGAAAAAAGGTAGCCATCTGGATATAAAATAGAAATACTATTTATATTTCTCTAACCCGTGCAATAGTATTGAAGAATCAGAAGCCGAAAGAATCAAATCAAAAAAAAAAAAACTCAAAGTCTCTAATTACTATTCAGTCTCACCAGAAAAGGTGTTTTCCTCAAAACTGGCATGGCGGCCCGTGCGTTTACGCGGTTAGTTTTATTATATTATATTATTTTTAATATATATTTAAAATTAATTCTGCATTAATTTTTGAATCTAGTAATTTTTTAGGAAGCCACGTGTGGTAGAGCAACTCCAAAGGCTCGCTACCTGGTTCCGGTTCGGCAAAAAAATGAAATGGCTGCAAAAATCGCGTTCCAACAGGGTCGCCATCCTCCTCTCCTCTCCGTCCCGCTCGGCATCTCCCTCGCCTGCCTAGCCATATTTGCCGAGCGAATCTCCCTCGCCAACTCCATCCTCCCGCGCGCGCGGTCAAATTCTGCTCCCGTCGCGCATGCCGTTCGCCCGTGCATCCTCTTGCCCGCGGCCTCTCGCTCCCGCGTGTGGTCTCGTGCGGCGTCCAAGCGACTCCCTGTGCGATGCGGATGACGCGTCGTCGTCCAGGCAAACCATTAAATCGATTGAGCGACGCCTCACCGAACAATCTCCTGCTGCTCATGCTCTGTTTCTTCCCCTTTCCAACCACCAGCTGCAAATCCGCAAAATTCGCAGCACAGACCATTGAATCGACCAAATTGATTACATCTGTATCTTCTAAACCTGCTATTCAATCCATTTTAGCTGTTACGGGCATCAATCAAAGCTAGGCATCACTGCATCTGATCAATCTCTGAAAGGCGGAAGGTTGTAGATGGTGAGGCACTGAAGACGAACTGAAACAGATAATGCTATTTTACGTGTTCCTTTTCCTTTGGGCCTTCACGTCAACTATGGGCCAAGCCCATACAGCAAAAGGCTTCAAGTAAATTCGCAGCCCAAAGCATTTGATTATAGAGAGGACTAAATTATAGAGAGGCTGTTGGGTTTAGCCACTTTTTTGGTACCATTTTAGTTTTACATAATAGCTAAATGAAGATTTTGGCCATCTATTTTTAGCTAATCTATTGGAGTTGCTCTAAAGGTGACTCTTTATCCTATTTTTATTCAGATTCTCACAGTCGCCTTCCTCTGATTTTCTCCAATAATTCCTTACCGCTACCTTCCTCCTTGCTGATGGTTGTCTTTCTTATGTTGCTTCTACTGATTTACATTTTCCCTTCCCTTTCAGCTCCCAATCCCGTTCCCTTCCTGATCTCTCTCCGTTTCCCTCTCTGCTGATTTTGCATGCGAATCTTGTTTTTTACCACAGCAGTTTGAACTGTTTACTTGCCGTTCAGAGATTTTACAGGTTCATGCATTTTTTTTTTTGCATATTAGGCCTTAGATATCGGATTGTTAGGTTGTTTAAGTTGAATGCTTGAAAGGTGTTCACTGAGTTGCCTCACAACACATCAAATGCGTAGTTTTATTTTTAATTTTTTGAACCCATAAATTTTTTTTATGTACCAACTCATCTATGGCTGTTGATATACATGCAGTGTTCTAATTAAATAGCCTGCTATAGCTACCGCTATAGCCTCTGAAATGAGAAGAGGCTAAGCTAATCCTCATTTCGCGCTAAGGTTCATAGCCCGTTATAGCTACCGCTATAGCCGGCTAAATCCGCTAAATTAAAGTGATTTAGCCGGCTAAATGGTGATGTGATGAAGGCATGAAGCTCTTGATGAGGTTTGAAACCTTTAAAGGTGATTTAGTCGGCTAAATCAAATTGTTTAAAACTTTTAATGATGATGTAATGAAGGCATACAGCCATGGACTTATTTTAGTTGATGAAAATTTCATGATTTCAGGTTTTATGTCTAATTATTCATTGATTTTTTACTATATTTTAATTGTTTAAGAGTAACAGCTGGCATCTTTCGGCGCCGCCCTGGTCGATCGATCGTCAACAGCTAAGCTAGGCGAGGCCAGTGCAACACACAAAGTGATGAAGCACGATGAAGTGAAGGATCACGAGGAGCTCAGCTCGGTTGGTAACGCACTTGCCGTGTGCGTTGCCCACCCGGGTTCGAGCGCTGGTGCCTCACCCGGGTGTCGCACCCTCCGGGAGCAGGCCTGAGCCTTACGGCTCCTCGTGTCTGCTCCCGAGCCCATGGCTGCAGGTGGGCCCCTGCGCTGGCCCATCCTCTGAAAAAAAGAAAAAAAAACGAGGAGCTCTCCTCGATCTGCGACGTCTGCAAGCTTCTGGAGGTTGAGCTTGACGACGGTGTCTGCGAACATTGTCGTCCTCGGTGTTTCCCTCGGGCACGTCGACGACGACGCAGTAGGGCCCCCCGGCTGGAACTCGGTGACGGAGCGGTAGTTGCGGAGGCGGTGGGCCCATGCAACCTAGTCATTACTGACTTACACATGGCTGTCATTGCATTGCAGCACGGGAAAACAGAGTAGTACTGTACTCGCGTTTCAGGGGATGCGTCATTGCATTGCAGCTTCAGCAGAAAACAGAGTGACATGCGATGGGCGGAAGCGGCCAAGCTAGTCCATTTCCAGCGCCGGCGGCCGCCCAAGCCTCGTTCCCAAGAGGAGCCGAGCCCCCAAGGTATGACGCCAGTTGTGATGTCGGCAAGCGCCCATGCAGCTCGTTATATATCTACTAGGTGAGTGCCCGTGCGTTGTCACGGGTGTCTTAATACTTATTTTATACCGTGGTGAAGCCAGCTTCAAATTTTAAGTGGGGTGAACTCGAGCTATGAACGACAAACTAAGGGTGCAAGTTCGACCAAATGCACAAAAATTTCCCACAAAATTGACAACATAAAGGCAAATATTAAGGTGTTACCTTCTAATGTGAAGAATAAATAATAATCACGGCCATGCCCGACGCCGACAACAGCAGGGCGCCGCCATCAATCAAATAGCGCCGGTGAAAGGAGCGCCGTAGTGCCAGACGTCGCACGATCGCGATTGGTTTTCTGGCGGCGCATGCACAAGCGAGAGAACGGACGACGGGAGCACGATTCTGATCGGCTTCTGTTAGGGATCGATACAACATTTGGCTGGGCCTATGGTCCTATCTCTGATCGGATTGGCCCAGGCCCAACAAGCAAATTGCTAGCTGCTTCGTTCGTCTTCCTCCAGGCAACAGCAACACGAATTCACGAAACGCAGACGCATCAATGGAGAATCGAATTGCTTATTAGGTAGGGGGGCGGGGTACTTGCGGTTGGCGGTAGCTGGGGCGGCCGCCCCACCCTGCCTATAGGGAGCGTCCGCCTCTGGTTTTATACAAGTCAATATTTTTGTTTCGCAATTCACAATGACACACAAGAAGTAAACATGTCTATTTCCTTTTCTCTCTCTAGTATACATGATGCCTATAATCGTATTTAATTATTGATAATGATGGAGAGAATTGAATATGAGGGATGTTAAATATACTGCTGATTGAGAACACTAACCCAACCGGGTTAAATCAACCTAATTCATCAATCTATTCAGACCCAATGCATGAAACACCCAGGAACCCCTTTTCAACAGCTAGAGTAATTTCCACCATCAACTCAAAAGCACCCATGAGACATCCCATATATATGACAGATTAATCTCGATTAAGACACATAAATGCTTTGCAACGGGGAAAAACATTGCCATAATTTCTGAAACCCATCCAAAAAATCAATCTATAATCCTAAATGGTCAATCATAGCATGAGAGATACAAAATGTGTTTTTCCAATGATATTATAGAAAATATTTTTCTATACTTTCCTAAATTAGGCACATGACTCATGTATGTGTTGCAATATATAAACCTTGATCGTAGTCTCCAACAACGAGTCTTGCTCCACCTTGACAAGGCATGCACATCGTGTTCAATAATCAAAAGATCTCTGGAGGTCAAATGCCGCAAGTCCCAATTCCCAACTGAAGAAAAATAATTTTCAATAGCCCAAAAGGAGGGGATTCAGTACAA
Source organism: Eragrostis nindensis (assembly GCA_012490785.1). Taxonomy (NCBI): domain Eukaryota; kingdom Viridiplantae; phylum Streptophyta; class Magnoliopsida; order Poales; family Poaceae; genus Eragrostis; species Eragrostis nindensis. The sequence goes on along the minus strand of JAAXCT010001631.1, from coordinate 34,367 downwards.
CCCAAACAATACGTTTGTCCCCTGAAACAAATAAGAAAACAATAGGTTAGGTTCAGTTACAAACTTTCACATGGCCTACTATACATTGGAGCTGTTAGTACTATTCGAAAGAATACTACAATGCATTTGAGAAGGAAGTGTTGGGAGAGGAGCACACTGCTTACATACCTGCTGGGGTGTGGTGTCAGTGAACCAGATCTTGTCCGAACCAAATAGAACCTTGTGCTAAATAAGTAAGACATACATGGTGTATGGAATCAAATAATCAAACATCCGGCATGCAAAAGCTACAAAATGAACAAGGATGATCTTATGACAAATTAGCAAAAGCTATCAAATATCCGCTGCAGCATGTCCTCCATGTGAGACAGATTTTTCTGTGCTGACTTCATCAAGCATGACCTTATGACAAATTAGCAATATGAAGGTAATGGCTTGGAAAAATAGAAACATGAATCATTTAAAAACAATGGAAATAAGCAGTCCATTGAATATAAAGGCTGGATGTACCTACAAAACTATTCAACCAAGCATGATAAACTTGGCACCGCATTTAGGTGCAAATTAATATTAAAATGCCATTGCATAAACTGGAAAGAAGGCTTCAGAGAATGCAAATAAAGGGGTTACTGAAAGGAACATGCCGGGCGACTAATCTGAAACTGAAGAATGTATAACGAATTTAATCTCTTTACCGATTTTACTAAGTACTCACAGAAGACAAACTTTTTTAAAAAATTGTTTATTTTGTTCTTATCATCTCAAATCCTTAATGGACAGTTGATTGTAAGCCATAGGGTAAAATATACTAAAATTAAGCAGCTAACAAACAGTTTCAACTGAGAAAAAGGCAAGAACCAATCCTAACTGTTGAAAACTTTCAAGAACCAAAATTTAATGACACGTGCAATAATCACTGATGAAATTAATTGGCAACAGAGGTTACAATCTAGAATGTAAAAAATAAAATTAGGTTGGTCAAATAAGCAAGCTGCTGCAAATTCCTGTGGTGACTGCTCATTTTACATAAAAGTTAGCTAATCGGCAAAAAAAATGGATCTTAGTATCTCTATTGGGATTTGACACCTGATTGAGAAATGGACATGCCTCTTCTAGATTTCTTGCTCTGCAACAAAAGTGGAAACTCCAGAAATAAATTGTAGAAGTGTAGGAGCTCACCCTATCCATGCCATTGCGAGAGAGGCTAGATCATGAGAGGCTTCGATCTAAACTGCGATGCATCAATCAAAATAACACAAATATTACACCTACTAATAGAACAATGATCATCTGCAGAATATGTGCACGGGGCAGGTGCTGCGTGGGTCAGATCGCCCAAATTAGGGGAAGAAATCAGACGCTTCACGCTTCGTCTGGACCATGATAGAAATATGATGTTAGCTTCATCAAATTAAAACAACAAATCAACCCCTAGGCAGTCATCTCACATGTATTTGACTTCACCGATGTTTGTTACCATTGATTTCATACACTCAATTTATAACAAACAAAAATAGCCTCCTCTGAACCATTCAAAGTTTACACAACACGTCACATCATATAAAAATGTGAACTCGTTGGTACCTCCTGTTTCAACCGCAGCTCCTAGATGTCTCCAGCATGAGGAACTTCTAGTTGGCCCTCAGGTACACTTTTTTTTTGACAGGTCACCGGAGGGGGAGAGCATCCCCCACCTGAATTGCATTGATATGGGGACAGGCCGGAGCCAGTCCATCAAATAGAGTTTACAAACATAATTGTTCTAGGAACTCATGGGGAAGAAAAGATTACACCAGATGTTCGCTACATTGGCCTCTTGTGCAGGTACAATTCAGGCAAGCTAGCTGACATAAATGCTTAATGGTATTAGCTGGGGGTTTTTCCTGTCCTTTTAAATCGATTTCATCCTCTGTTCCATGATCGCAACCAGTTTCGCAGCCAGCTTCATGCTCTTCTCTTATGATAAATAGGAAGATGACTCAACAATGAATATTTCTCTTACAGTGCAGAAAATTTCTAAGGGAAAAAAGGAGACAATTTGAAGTGAACACCAGCCGCAATTGCTTTACAGTGCAAGAACACCAGTGACATATTAAGATGAACACGTTTTAGACAACACCAGGTCTATCTTGTGTCCATCAATATTGCGCAATCACTGTCCACAAGTTTTTAGTCACAGAAGCACTTACATCACTACATCTAAGACAGCTGGTATACTTTGCGTGATTCCAGTAATGGATTAATTACGGCACACAAAGGTAGCAAGCACTATAAACCTTGACTTGCTTCCAGAGATCTTCTAATCAGAAGGAAATAAAGCACTGGCCTTGAGGGAGAAACATGGTAGCAATGCTACCAGGTTTCTCCTGCGGCACAGCCTAAACTTGGCATGTTTTCCGCTTGCCAAGACTTCCTGAATTCTTTCAAAAACGTCACAAATAATTCTGAGAGGCATTTATATAAATAAATCAACACTTAGCAGGTAATTTTTGTATCAGGGACTGTTCCAACCAGCACCTCATTAAGAAATTTCGTCGAACAAGATACACGCAGGTGCAAGGGAGCGAACCTGCCGAGCTGGAGGCGAGCAACATCGGCGGTTGGGCACCATGATGGAGAGGGTTGGTTTGGCTGCCATGAGGGAGGAGCAGGGCTGGTGGAGGCGAGCATCGAGGTTGCGATGGGACCAACGTCAGCAGCGAGGAGGACCCACCATGGCGCGCGCCGGCGAAACTCTTGGACTGCTTGGCAGCGTCCAACGATGGTGCTGGTGGGGATTGGCGGATGGAAAAAACTTGGTGCGGCGGCGGAGACGGCACGACGGCGCAGATACATGTCGCGGCGATCATGGTGGTGTTACTCGGTTCCCACTCCAGGGCGCTCGGTGCTGTGACGCGCAAGTCGATCGGCGGCGGCGGTGGCTGCGCAGATCGAGCGGAATATGGGCAGGTCGAGAGGTGGGCAGAGGAGCAAAAAGACGAAGGAGGGAATTCTGGGGAGTGGGGAGTTGAGCGGAGGAGGAACACAGGGATTGGACGAGATCGCGAGGTGGCGTCGTGGGGGAAGGGAGCGAACGCGAGGAAAGCGGATCGCAGGGAGAGCGCGCCGATCGCAGGCGCGGAGGAAAACGGAATTTGCGGGGGGCAGAACAAGGAGGGGCAGATGACCTCATCAGAATTCCAGAGTTGGAGAGATATAAAACAAAAACAGAACCATGCAGCCTGCAAGTGGCAAATAGGAGAGCATCAGCCTCAGCCCTTAACATGTTTGTAATCATACAGCTGATAGCCCCTTAAACATTGAACTGTAATTAGCCACTTTAATGGCATGGGCTCGTGGTATGGTTCTCTGGTTGCATCATTGTCGATGATATGGGACCCGGATATACTCAAGTATCAACAAGGCCGAGTTATCTAGTCATGGGTAGTCGGTTTGGCTCAGCTAGGCCCGGGTGGCCTAATAGACTCGAGGTCGGTTGGGTCAGTCGGCTGCCATATAAACAGTTGTTTTCTTGTACTACAAGGCGATTTGTATAGTAACCGATTAGGTTTCTCTCTATGTAACCCTGCACCCCTGGATATATAAGGCGGGTAGGGATCCTCTCATAAACATCATCATTATACACCACACCAGCACAGGACATAGGGTATTACGCATACCGTGGCCCGAACCTGTATAAATCTCTGCGTCTTGTGTTACCATCGTGTTCTTGGTTCTTACGCACCCGTAGAAATAACATCGAGGCCCTAAAACCTCGACAGTGGCTAATACCCTACGTCCTGTGCTACCATCGTGTTCTTAGTTCTTGCGCATTCTTGGTTCTTGCGCACCCGTAGAAATAACATCGAGGTCCTAAAACCTCGACAGTGGCGCGCCAGGAAGAGGAAGCGCTAGAATCCATCTCGTCGAATGCGATGGACAAAATCTGCAACGATTCTACTTCGGCTCCGTCATCCATCGCGTCGATCTGGTTGCGCGGTGAGATTCTCGATCGCGTACGATGGATGACAGTTGAAGTTGCGTCGGGAGGTCAACTCTACGAGATTAGCTTCAGAGGTGGCAAGCGACCCGCCAACGCGTTGAAGACTCGGCGTATTCACGTTGAAGACAGACGGCGTTGCTAAGAGGCGTCAAATTCCAAGGATCTGGGGGTCTGATGGCTCGCCGACTCATCTCGACGACTCGGCGTATACCTCCATGCAAGTTGGAGTTCAAGTCGACAAAGGAGTCCAGCAGCCCGAAGCCAAAGCTTTCCATCTACGAAACTTGAGTTGCTTCAAGTCCCAAGACAAGATTTTGTCGGGCTGTTCCAAACTATAGAAAATCAGCTACGCGTACATCATCTGATGGCAACAGGGAAGATTCTTTCCTTTCTTTACTCTGCTATCCATATTACTTTATTCCTAATCAATCTATTCGATCTAATCGATTATCTACTCATCACGTGATACCTTTTTTGGCAAGAGCTATCATGCACCTGGTTATGGATGCTGGGGGCCTGGTTGAGTTCGATCTGGACTTCAACTAGTGAACCCGGCTATGCGCAAGAAGGACCAAAGGCTATGACTTCCCCATAGCTTCAACTGGCCGCGCAACCTCGACGATCCAGTCGGCCTCAGCTTGTAAACAATCTACTCGACGTACAGCTGTGGCATCTGGCCACCACGGCGACCACATCTTGATGTGCTATGATAATTACTCTGGATATCACTCGGCGTACGGCTCCTCGTCCAGTCGGTCGCTCAGCGTCCGGCTTCTCGACCACTCGGCGACGATGTCGATGACTCGGCGTACGGCAACAGCTGCTCGGCTACAACATCGATCATTCAATCGCATGGCTTAATGTGACTCGGCTACTTGATCTATACGAAGATTTACTCGGATTATTATCCAATTGACCCGGCATTAGCTCGGAGGCTTTTATAAGCTCAAGTATAAGGATTGATTTCATCCTACTCTTCGACTCGTCGACACAGCCTAAGTGATTTATTTAATTATTATTTTATGAGTTTTTCACTCCTATCACGTAATTTACGGTCTTTTCTCACTTCGGTTTGAGGTCCGACCCAGAGTCGGCGGCTGTACTTTTACCCTTATGTGTGGTGTCTTGAGTCTTTTCTCACATAAGCTAGCAAGCCGGTGGATTTTTTCTAGTAATGAAAGCTCATATCAGGCTGACGCTCACACTCTAACACTGACGGGTTAACGCCTCTTGCTGCTAACACCCTAGGTTAATGAGTCAGGCTAGGTCATACCGAGTTAGTAGTCAGTAGAGTTCACTCGTACTTAACGCTTCGAGAGAGACAACATTGGACTAAACACATAAGGAGACTAAAATTTGATCAAGATAAAGGAGTTTAATATCCTAAGTGTCTTGTTCAATCATCGTATACTACATATTGTTTTTTTTTTGTGTTTACACAGGCCTTTTAAAGTTCATGATTATATTTTCTATGCTCGGAGGCTTCACGCCACTGGCAATTATCAGATTTTCATCTGGAATTTCATTTATTATTATTGGAATATTCATCCGGATCATCTAGGTTTTCATTGGTTATTACTGGAATATTCAACCGCAATTCTTAGGATATTCATCTTCTTGATTTATTGATCATTGGAATATTCAACTGGAATCGTTAAGATTTTTCATCTCTGGAATTATATATTCATCAGGATTTTTATCTGGATCATATTAATCAACATTGGCATATTTATCCAGAAATTTACTACTCTTCAGAATATTTATCTTTGGACTTGTGGAATTTTATATTGATTATATGGTTACTCATGTTTGGTCATTGGATTTTTTCTACTCATGTATGGTACTCATGGTAGCTCTGATGGCAACAACCACTCGGCAATTATTCTTTTCACCAGGCTATTGTTTGCATCGTAGTTGGTGATAATCAGAAGCTATGAATCTCAACTCACAGAAGGTTACAGTAGCAATAAAATATTGGGTCAAGCACATTGATGGAGGTATTGTGATATGGCTCGTAAGTTCATCAAGACTAGCTGTTGCACACAGCAGCTACCAGGGTGTGAGCTCCACCGGAAGTTTTATTAGCGGCACTCACAGCTTCGTATTTCCATCGGTCGGCTCATATATCTTAATCGGCCACGTCAGTCGGCCAGGCCAATTTGGCTGCAACTTCTCAACCAGCGGCTGTTATCTTCAGACTATAAGTTCACTCGGCAATGAATTTACATCAACAGTGGTGCAACAATATTGGCAGAAATTACTCCGACCGTCTGTTGACAAGGCCTATTAGGCTATATCTACATTATTACAAGGTTTTTGTCTCTTTAGAGTCTGTGAACAAGTGTTCCACTTCTCCACAGACTCGGAGGCTACCTTATATGGGCTCACTTATCACTAGTACAATTGAGGCCTGCAGTGACGCAGGCCTCAAAATAGCGGTGGCGGGCGCAAGGCCCAGCGCCACTGCTAGCTTCTCGGGGGCCAAACGGTGGCGGTCGAGATGACGCCAGCGAGGCTACAGTACCTGATCCATCTAGCAGTGGCGGTCGAAACGACGTCACCAGCGACCGCCACCGTAAACCAAATACTAGCGTCGGACAGGGTGACGCAACAAGCGTCCGCCACCGACGTTCTCAATAACAGTGGCGGTCGCATACGTCACCTCGACCGCCACTAAAGAACCAAACAACAGTGGCGGACTGCTGCGTCACCCTGTCCGCCACCTGGACATGCTACCAGTGGCGGTCGGAAGTGACGTCATCTCGCCCGCCACTGGTAATCGACACTATATAACCGCGCAGCCTTCTTCCCCGAACAGTATCGGGTTCATCTCGGAGTGAATGTCCGTACGGCGGCCGAAAAAATTGAAAACTAAGGGGGGAAGGTTTTGATCTCGTTTTTTTTCTTAGATTTGATCTAGGAGGTAAATCCTTGCCATCCATTGGAGCCTTTTTGTGTTTAGATGTCTTTTTGAAGGTCAATTTTGAGGATAAAGTTTGCCTAGGGTTTGCAACTTTTTTTACTTAATTCAAGGTGATTTCATTAGATTTTAGGTGGGGATTTAGTAGATCCCATCTAGTTTCTTATGCCTCCATGTCCTATGTTGTTTTCCCCTTGGGTTTTGTATTCCAATTTTGCACATCAAGTTTTGGATTTCATATGCATGAGAGAGGGGAAATTTATATTTTATTTTGTAATTTTTGTAATATTTCATTGTTATAATATTTTTTATCATTGTAGATGGCGGATCGATCTTGGATGTACGATGGAGGAGGAGGAGATCCGCTAACCTATTTCGAGGAAATCAACAATTTTCTTGTAGCTGCCGAGACTCACGCTGCAAGTCAGAATACAACGGCTATATGCTGTCCTTGTAAGAGATGCAAGAATAATGTACTGTTTGAGGATCGTGAAATCATTCGCGAGCACTTGCTGGACAATGGTTTTGTGGAGCACTACCACATTTGGACCAAACATGGTGAAACATCAGAGAATGCAGAAGCCAACAACGAGCTGGAGAGTGCTGAAGGTAACGATGACCCAGAAAGGGCACAACCCAACAATGAGCGCTATACTGCCGATCAGTGCAACGACGAGGATGATGACATGGTACATGAAACTCGCGAATGTGGAGGCATAGATGTAGAGGAGTTGTTGCGAAACATGGACCGTGAGGATTTACTCCATCACAGAAATAAAGGCTTCGATAACGTGGAGACGTTGCATAAGGCGTCGAGGGAGCTTCTTTATGAGGAGTCGAATGGGTGTGACAAGGAGTGCACGGTATTGGATTCAGTGCTTCGACTCCTCACACTGAAGGCCAGCAACGGGTGGTCAGACGTTAGCTTCAACAACTTGCTGCAACTGTTAGGCAATATGTTGCTGAAACCAAATCATCTGCCCACAAGCACGTACCGTGCAAAGAAACTGTTGTCTCCATTGACATTGGGCATACAAAGAATACACGCTTGCCCGAACCATTGTATCCTGTACCGTAAAGAACACGCAGATAAGGTGAAATGCCCAACTTGTAACGCCAGTCGGTACAAAAAGAATGATGACGACGATGATGAAAGTTTCACCACCAGGAAGAATAAGGGACGGAAGAGAAACAGAGGGAAAAATACAAGTCATGGAGAACAAGATGAGGATGATGACAGAAAAATTCCGGCCCTGGTGATGTGGTACCTACCGGTAGTCGATCGCCTGAAGCGTCTGTTCTCCAACTCTAGAGATGCTAAACTCATGACTTGGCATGCCGCTGACGATGGTCGCAAGAAGGATGGGAAGCTTCGTCACCCCGCGGATGCCCGACAGTGGAAAAAGTTTGACGTCGACAACCCTCCATTCTCAAACGATCCGAGGAATGTGAGATTTGGCTTGAGTACTGATGGAATGAATCCTTTTGGTGAAATGAGGAACCCACACAGTACGTGGCCAGTGATTCTATGCGTGTTCAACCTTCCTTCATGGCTGTGCCACAAAAGAAAGTACCTCATGCTGAGTACCCTTATATCGGGGCCAAAACAACCTGGCATTGATATAGACGTGTTCTTGGAACCTTTGATGGAAGACATGCAGAAGCTGTGGGAAGAGGGGGTTCGCATGTGGGATGCCTATCGACAGGAGCACTTCAACCTCAGAGCTATTATTTTCGTTACCATCAATGACAACCCCGCTCGCCTGACCTTAACCGGGCAAGTCAAAGGGAAGTCGGCATGCGTTGTTTGTGTGGACCAAACATCGTCAGTGCACCTTCCAAATTTCTGTAAGCTGGTATACATGCGTCACCGAAGGTTCTTACCAAAAAATCACAGATATCGTCGAATGACGAAAGAATTTGATGGTAAAGAGGAGCATGATCCAGCACCAATACATCGCGACGGCAAGTTTGTTTATGATCTGGTGAAAGGTTACAAGGTTGTTTTTGGCAAGCCAGTTAAGGGGAGAAAGCGGAACAAATCCGATCAGTTTATTCCAAAGGATGCCATATTTAAGAAGCAATCAATTTTCTATAGGTATTTAAACTATTGGAAACAATTAGAAATTGGTCATGCAATCGACCTTATGCACGTCGCAAAGGGTGTCTTCGATAGCACCTCAGGTCTCCTAATGGACACACCAGGAAAGACTAAGGACGGGCTCAGTGCACGCAGGACTTGCAAAAGCAAGGCATAAAGACAGAGCTTCACCCTCAGGAAAGGCCAAATGGAAAGTTTTACCTTCCACCTGCCAGCTTTAATCTGACTCCCGAGGAGAAAAAAGCATTCTGTAAGTGCCTACGGAGCATCAAGGTACCCACTGGATTCTCAACGAACGTAAAGAATCTCGTATCAATGTCTGAGTTAAAGATAAGCGGCTACAACACGCATGATTGCCATATGATGCTTTCTTTGTTCCTCGCCATCGCTGCAAGAGCTATCAAACATCCATATGTGAGGATGGTAATCACACGGATGTGCCACTTTTTCAACGCTGTTTCCAAGAAGGTCATCGACATTGATGAATTGGAGAAAGTACGTAAACAGATGAGAGAGACTATGTGCCAACTCGAGATGTGCTTTCCCCTAACCTTTTTTGATACGATGGAGCACTACATGATCCACATTGCAGATCAGATACTTGTTCTTGGGCCATCTTACCTTCACTATATGTACCCGTTTGAGCGTTACATGTACATTATGAAGAACTATGTGCGCAATCCAAAATGCCCTGAAGGGTCCATGATAGAGGGGTACACAACGGAAGAGGTTTTGGAGTGCTACAATGATTTCATGAAAGATGGGAAACCAATAGGTGTTCCGCGGCCACGGCACGAGGGAAGGCTCACTGGTAAAGGAACTAAAGGAAGGAAAACCTTCAATGATCAAAGTTTTGAAAGAGTTCGAGAAGCACATTACAGCATCCTGCATCAGTTAGAGGTTGCCACACCATACGTTGAAAAACACTTGCTACAACTTCGTAAACAAAATCATGACATGTCTGAGGATTTGATCATGAAAGAGCACAAGTGCACTTTTACTGCATGGTTGAAGGACCAAAACGTACCCATTGGTGAAACACCACAAGAAAAGACAATGCATCTGCTGGCGGATGGTCCACTAAGTCTTGTGACATCATGGCAAGCTTTTGACATCAATGGGTTCACATTCTACACCAAAGCAAAGGACAATAAGAGCCAGTGCCAGAATAGTGGTGTAAGAGTCTGTGCAGAAGACAGTGAGGGAAACAAAAATATGTATTACGGATACATTGAAGAGATTTGGGAACTCAGCTACGGAATGTCTTTACAAATCCCTATATTCAAGTGCATATGGGTTAAGCACCCACAAGGGATACAGGTCGATGATACCGGTATGACAATCGTTGACTTCAACATTCTTGGTCACAAGGATGAACCTTGGATACTCCCTCAAAATGTCGCACAGGTGTGGTATGCCTCTGACCCTGTCACAAAGAAGTCGATTGTTGTCTCAGGAAAACAAAGAATCATCGGAGTCGAGAATGCGACGGATGAAGAAGAATACAATCAGTTTGATGAGGTGCCCTTCTTTACAGATACAACCCGGATAAATATAGTCGAAACAAATCTCGACTATTCATCCGTGGTGCCCTACCTCCGCACCGACTGCAAGGGAAAAGTAGTTCAAGGCTAAATATTGATGTCAATATTTCATATGTGATTTATTTTCAATTAATATTGTAATATATATGCTACTTATGAGAGACGCCCTTCAATTTATGTATTTATTATCATCTTCATTCAATCATTGCAAAGTGAATTGAATTTGAAATTTGAAATTAGTGAATTTATGTATTTATTATCATCTTCATTCAATCAATTAGTGAATTTGAAATTATTGCTAAATATTAACAAAACAAAAAATAATAAAACCATTTAGTACATTTGTAGTAACACAGGAAGTGAAATAAACATAATATAACCATTTTTTGTTTTATAAAATTATTGAGTATGTTTGTAATAATAATATAGGAAGTGAAATATATTTTTTAAAATGCAAATCGCTTAATATATAGTCAAAATATTTTTTTCAATGCAAATTACCGGATATATAGTCATAATATAGGAAGTGAAAATATTTTTTTAAATGCAAATCGCTTAATATATAAGTGAAAATATTTTTTTAATGCAAATCGCTTAATATATAGTCAAAATATTTGTCATAATATAGGAAGTGAAAAAATAAGCATTTATGTTACAAATATTATTAAATATATTTAAAATAATAAAGAAAGTGAAAATAAAAATAATAAAACCTTTTTCTTTAAAAAAATGTGGGCAGGAATCGAACCCGCCACCTGTAGCTCACCACTCGGCTGCCTTACCAACCGAAACATAGACTCTTCAGTGATAACAATGCGTTTGACTTTTTTAATACTGAAGGAAAACTCCAGTGGCGGGCGGTCCTGGTGTCACTCCGTCCGCCACCGAGTTGGATGACGTCATCATCGACCGCCACTGAGTTCGTTTCCAGTGGCGGTCGCCTTCTCGTCACTTGCGCCCGCCACTGGTACGCACACACAGATATAAGCTGCCCGGCGCCGCCGCGAAACCCTAAACCCGGAGGATTTTCGCGCGACGCCGTGAGGCTGCCAAAATTTGTCCTCGCCGCCGCCCTCGCCACCTCGCCGCCGCCCTCGCCACCTCGCCGCCGCCCTCGCCACCTCGCCGCCGCCCTCTCCTCGCCGCCGCCCTCGTCGCCCCGCCCTCTTCCCGCCGCCTTCCTCGCCCCTGCCCTCCTCCCCACCTCCCTCCTCCTCGCCGCCACCCTCTCCTCGCCGCCGCCCTCGTCGCCGCCGCCCTCTCCCCGCCGCCCTCCTCGCCCCTGCCCTCCTCCCCGCCTCCCTCCTCCTCGCCGACGCCCCCTCCTCGCCGCCGCTGGATCTCGTCCCCGAGCGCCGTCCCCGAGCACGCCGTCCCCGAACTCGCCGTCGTCGACCTCGCCGTCCCCGACCTCGCCGTCGTCGACCTCGCCGTCCCCGACGTCGCCGCTGGATCTATTCCCCGAGCGCCGTCCCCGAGCACGCCGTCCCCTAACTCGCCGTCGTCGACCTCGCCGTCCCCGACCTCGCCGTCCCCTGTCCCCTCACCTTGCGCCACCGTCCTCGACCTCGTGGCGCTGTCCACAACCTCTCCGTCCGCTGTACCTCGAGCTCGTGAGCATCTTCTCCAGCAGGTGCGCGCCCCTCCCTCTCCCTCTCCCTCTTCCTGTCCACGTGGCTGGAGATGTTCAGTGGGTGGCTGGAGATGTTCCTCTGATGCAAACATGCTGAGCTGAAGCAGCTGTTGTTCATGGCAATGTGATGGTCGATATGGATTGTTGCTACTCCCTGTTAAGGACAAAGTGTTAGATGAAATGGATTGTTGGTCGATATGGATTGTTGCTGAGCAGCTACAATTGATACTGCTGCGAGATGTTAGTTGATATCATTTTTTTTTGGCTGCTGTCCTGAACTGCTGCTGTCCTGAACTGCTATCATGTCGCTCGCCAAACTGCTGTCCTGAACTGAATATGTGTTTGGCTGCCATGTTGCTCTACTGCTAAGAATCTATGCTGTCATTTTTTTTTGCTGAACTGCTGCTAGATGTTAGGTGCTATCATGTTCCTCGCCGAACTGATGCTGTCCTGAACTGAATATGTGTTTGGCTGCCATGTTGCTCTACTGCTAAGAATCTATGCTGTCATTTTTTTTTGCTGAACTGCTGCTAGATGTTAGGTGCTATCATGTTGCTCGCCGAACTGCTGCTGTCCTGAACTGAATATGTGTTTGGCTGCCATGTTGCTCTACTGCTAAGAATCTATGCTGTCATTTTTTTTTTTGCTGAACTGCTGCTAGATGTTAGGTGCTATCATGTTGCTCGCCGAACTGCTGCTGCCCTGAACTGAATATGTGTTGGCTGCCATCTCTACTGCTAAGAATCTATGCTGTCAGTTTTTTGGCTGTCAGTTTCTGTCTACCATGTCCTATATTTCTGTCTAGCATATTTCTGTCTACCATGTCCTATATTTTTGGCTACCACGTTATGAACTGCTATCGACTGTTAGACAACGCTGTCACGTGTTAGTGCTTATATGCTGTCATCCTGCCATGTTGCTCTACTGCTAAGTCCTATATTCTGCTAAGTCTTGCTAAGTCCTATATTTCTGTCTAGCATATTTCTGAATATATTGCTAAGTCCTATGCTGTCAGTTTTTTGGCTCTGAATATATAAGAATCCATATACACTTCATGCCATTTTTGTTTGCTGCCATGATGCTGATCCATTTTTGTTTGCTGCCATGATGTTGATCCATTTTTGTATATGACTGCTAAGTCCTATATGCTAATATGTATATACCGCAGTAGTAATACTGCATATTTATCTCCTGCAGTTAGTTCTACTTGGCTGCTTCAGCTGGCTGCAGATTTTGGTGTCACATTTTTGTTGCATAAACATGGCCGATGATGCTTTTTTTATTGCTTCGATGAAGCTTGTTTTCTTGGCTCTGAGCAGTAGTACAAGGGTCGATGAAGCTTATATTCTTTACTTATTGTTTCTGAGAAGTAGCAAAATCGATGTGACACACCCGCCACTAGAGCCTGTCTTTTTGTACTATTACTTCACTTTGACTGATTTACATGTGGCTCATTGTCATTGCCCGCCACTGCATGCTCGCATTCTTGTCCTCTTTTCCCCTTTCTTTCCTCAGTCACCGATATTTGTGCTACTGCCGTGATGGTCTATTTACCTTATTATGCCGAGAGTTTTGTACTACTGCGATGAAGTTGTTTTGAGGTTTATATGCTGAGGCCATTGCTCGATGATGAGTGCGGACTAAGCGAGACGAGTGTGGAAACGTGGACCATATCCTACGATATTGGATACGTGTTGCCACTCGAGTCAAGGAACTTAGAGCGTTGGATGGCCGTTAATTCGGCAACCCGCACTGAGAGCTAATTTTTCATTCCTTTTCGGCAAATGATGAAATAGGATAGCCATTGGTAGACTTCCCAGAGTCGACGTGTCGTGTTGGTGTCAAGACGCGCGACTCTGGGAAGTCTACCCATTGCATAATGATAATGCTATCCTCATTCTGATGCCGACATTTTTTTTGCTAAGTCATGAACATCTATGCTAGAGGGTGGGTTAAAACATAGTCAAGCATGGAAAACCTAATATTTTTTGTGGTTAAAACACAGTAATGGAAGAAGGGAACAGAGAGGAGCCCGTCAGGAGCCAGTTACTGGGTGATGAGATTCCTAGTGATGACTCGGAAGATGCTCGATCGTCATCTCCCGAATATGAGGAACCATCCGATCCTTATCCTCCGTGTGCTAAAAGGCAGCGCGCGGAGGGACCCGTCGACCCCGACTACAATCCGAATGATGAGGTATCGGGTAGTCGACATGTAGTATGAAATAAGTTAATTGTCTGGTTCAATATACTTAAGATGTGCCTTTTCGTAGATTCTTCCACCACGGCGAAGTAAGCGAAGTAAGCGACGCCGGTTGTTCGCTGATGAATCGACTGCCATAGTGCCGATTGCCGCTCCCGAGTCTTCCTCTGAAATGAAGGAACGTAAAAAAGGAAAAAGGAAGCGGAACAAGCTGAGCGCTGGCATCCATAGAGTAGAGAAGATCAGCAAAGATGGGTCGCCAATTGAGCCGAAGGGAATATTGGCGAATTGGCGCAATGATTGTGGGGTTTATGTCAGGGAGAAAGGAAAGATCACCTGGGACAACTGGAAGAAGGTGTCTGACAAAGAGAAAGAGCGGTTGTGGAAGTTCATCAGCGATAAATACATTTTCCCAGCCGACTGCCTCGAAGCTGGCAAGGCCGCTACTCTGAAGACCATGGCAAAGTGTCTTCGTACGTTCAGGTACAACCTGGACAAGTGGTACATAAAGTCTGGTGAAACCCCGTTCGAGCAATTTGGTTTCATTATACCAGACGATTGGAACACCTTTGTCGCGCAGAGGAGCTCAGATGAGTTCAAATCAATAAGCAAAATTTATGCGGCTTTGAATAGAAAGAACGTGCACCACCATAATCTAGGCCCTGGTGGTTACAAGTCCAAGATCCCAATATGGACGAAGCAAGAAGAAGAAGACCGCCAAGCCGGGAGAGAAAGCCAGCTTAGTTCGTGCTCCTTACGGACTCGATACTGGCTCTTTGCACGTCTGAAGAAACTTGGTAACGGGCAGTTGGTCCCAAAAAACTCCTTGGTTAGTGGCGTGGTGGATAGAGCCAAGGCCTTCGCTGCGGCGCAGAAGGCAAAGAAGCTGAAGGGAAAGGAGAAGGATCAAGAGCTTACTGTTGCCCTTGGGACCAAGGAACATCGTGGCCGAACAAGAGGTTTCTCTTCGACGGCGCGGTGTATTGTTGAGCCCGATGACAATCGCCCCGTGGAAGAACAGTCTTTCGAGGAATTCCGAAGGAACCTCTTCAGGTTTATGAAGGAAAACCCACAGTTCTCCCAACCAATGCGTGTCCCAGAAATAAATCTGAGTACCGAAAGCCCGCAACAGACTGTTAGTCAGACCCAACCGAGAGCTCCTAGCAGCGTTGGCTCCACGCCGATCGACACTCAGAGGTATCCTGTGGACGATATCAAGGAGGCTACACCGTGCTCACTGATGGTGACAATGGAGAGGAAAGGGAAGACTCGCCAATTCAAGGTTGCAGACGGCACAGCATACCCTGGCCGCGAATTGAACGCCGTTGAAATGCCGAAAGAGTGTGCCAGGGTGTTTGTTAGCCGGGCGATAGACGACAAGTTTCTCAAAGAGGAGCTTGACTACCCAGATGAGAAAGAGGGGATTGAGACACTCCAAGATGCCGTGAGCAATTTCGTTGCATGGCACAAGAGGGACATCGTGATACACACAGTGTCTTTGGCTCCAGCTGCAGACACAGCGGCGGCTCCGGTTCAAGACTCACCGGCTCTGGCTGCAGACTCAGCGGCTCATTTTGATGAGGTTGGGGCACATGTACACATTGAAGCTTCCCCTCAGTCGCCTCTACCTCCTCCGGCCCATGATGAAGATGGTACTCGCGCTCGTTCGCCTCCTACGTCACCGATAAAGGACAAGGAGGCCGAGGGTACCAAGACATCCCGTGCTCATACGCCTCCTACGTCACCGATAAAGGACAAGGAGGCCGAGGGTACCAAGACATCCCGTGCTCCTACGCCTCCTACATCACCGATAAAGGACAAGGAGGCCGAGGGTACCAAGACATCGCGTGCTCCTACGCCTCCTACGTCACCGACAAAGGACAAGGAGGCTCAGGGTGGCTTGAAATCGCGAACTAAGGAGAAGGAGCCCTATGATGCTAAAGGGATCGTCAAAGGCAAGCCTTTTTCCCCACTTATCCCTACGATGATAAGAGAACGATCAGATCCTAAACAAATAGTTGATTCTGCTGCTTGTGCAGCTTTCTATGCGAGTCTGGGCAACATTGGCAAGAAGAAACCAACGGTGGAGCCTAAGGTGGTACGAACAATGAAGCCTGGTGTCCCAGAAGGGTCTTGGGATTACGAACAAGATGATTTTCCTCAATACTCGCATGGCATGCCACTCGTTCCAAGGAGCTTTCTCGTTACACAGTGTGACTGGGTAATGCAGAGATTTCATGAGTGGTACATTCAGGCGTGTGCGCAGGGCATTGAGAACATCCCGTGTGTGGTCCCTGGGAAGAAGATTTTCAACTCCATGGATTTCGAAATGACCGTGCCTTTTGAGGATATCCATCACATCTTTCGTCTCCAGGCGATCGACGCGACAATGATAATTCTTTGGTGCATGTAAGTGATTTCAATCTTTGCATCCTCTAACTACATGATTAATAAGCATTACTAATGCATTTTTTTTGTTTAGGATTTGTTGCCACTATGATCAAAAGCAATATGGGTTCCTACACCCACATCTGATATCCGAAACACACCTAACCCCCAAGATTGACGACAAGGCGCCTCAATATGCGGGCATGTCTCGTAAAGAGCGGGCGAATATAGTTGAGTTGATGACCGATAATGTGAGGACGGCAACCGCGACCTACATTGGAAATTGCATGCTCAAGTGGCAAGACAGAGAGTGCATCATGGCCCCTTATAACTTTGGGTAAGTCTCTCACGCGTTTTTTTCCTCCTAACAATTGATAGCTAACCTTGGACACTAACATGGATCATTCTTCATTTAGGAACCACTGGATCTGTATCTTGATATATCCTAAGATCGGAAGGGCTTGGGTATTTGACTCCCTCGATGTTGACGTGAAAAAATACAAGATGTTCTGCAAAATCATCGAGAAGTAAGAACTCATCGATGTTCTATTCTCAATAATCATTCATTACATTCATACATCGTTTACTTCTGTAACAGAGGATACAGGTATTATGTTCGTAATAATGGCCCCCACGATCCCGCGCGGACACATAGATTGGGTTGGAGGTGGAACTACCCGGTACAGTGCATATAGCTTATGCTCTCATTTGTAAACTATTCACTAATAACGTTTGCATTTGCTTACTCAGTGTCGAAAACAGCCTCCGGGCACCGTGCACTGTGGCTACCACGTCATGGAATGGCTGTCCATGGGCGTTCATAACAAGTTCCTTGGCTTGCCCCGTGAAGATCCTACAAAACATGTAAGTACTAGTTGCATATATTTACAATAATTGTTTTCATTTACGCAATTTTAATGTGTCTTTCGTTGTGTATGCAGGACACTCAGAAAAAAGGGACAAGTGGATTTAGCGACGAACAACTTTATGGCTTCACATCCAAGATATTGCGCTTCATCATGCATCATCTTATCCATCCTGAAGGCTTATATTTCAATCCAAAGGGTGAGTTGGCACAAAAACCGGAACTATGTTGCTGGACTGGACAGGCAGCTGTAAGTCACCAACAAACTTTGATTGAGAAGAACTGGAAGGATGACATTGACTCTCATAGGAACAAAGTTGACTATAGTTGGCCGTATGAGGATGTTAATGTAGATCCTTAGGTTGTGGACATATGAACACTTGTGCGGTTTTGTATATATTATTTTGCTACATGGATGAACACTTGTATCTTGTTGGATCATGGTATTTTGTGATTATTATCGAATTGTATTGTTGAATATTTGTTCTATGATGGATATATGACTGTGATGATGATTTGTGATGGATATTTGAAATGTACGTGGTTTTGCCTTTTAAATCCTGGGTAAATTCGAAATTTAGCATGATTATTAAATCTGAAATAAGACAGTAGTGGCGGGCACAGTGACGTCATCGATGATACAAGCAGCAGTGGCGGGAACACATGACGTCATGACAACCCGCCACCGCTGGCTCGACAGCAGTGGCGGTCGGCTTTGCGTCTGGTCATCCGCCACTGCTGCTCTTATTAACGGTGGCGGTCCAGGTGGCGTCATCTTGTGCGCCACTGCTGTTTCTCCAGCGGTGGCGGTCGGGATGACGCTGCCGTCCGCCACCGATACTCTTTAGCGGTGGCGGGCGAAAGCGACCGCCACCGCTCCCGAATCCTAGCAGTGGCGGAAGCGTAGTGGCGCACGCTGCGACCGCCACTGCTAGGGCAAAAGGCCCGCCACCGCAGGCCTCAATTGTACTAGTGTATGTGAGTCCCATAGTCTTCTTCATTCGGCTTCGAGCCAGGCTTTCGGGGAGCTTAATTACCCAGGCTCTACGAGCTTTACTTCAGCGGACTTCATCTTCACTCGGCCAGTCGGTGGCCAGGCTCTACGAGCTTTACTTCATCGGATTTTTACTTTACTCGGCCAGTCGGTGGCCAGGCCCTATGGGCTCTACTTCGACGGACTTCATATTCACTCGGCCAGTCGGTGGCCATGCTCTATGAGCTTTACTTCGGCGAATTTCTTCATATGATTATACTCTACAGCTTCTTTGGAGTCTATGAACAATTGATTCACTTCTTCATAGACTCGGGGGCTACATCCATAGGATGCACTTGATGTGCACCCTATTTTTCTTTACTCGGTCATATGATGGACAAACTATAAGCTTTATATCGATGGATTCTCACTCGGTTATAATACTAGGCTTCGGGAAGCTTATACCCAGGCTCTTTTAGACCTTCTGTCTAATTCTTCGGATTACACAGAAGCTCGGGGGCTGCACCTTATAGGTGTGTCTTTTGCAAAATCCTGACAGAGGCATTGGGTGTTATTTACTTATTATGCCTAATTCAAGGCCTTGCTGATCTTGGTATTCCCAGGTTTCAGTTTCTTCATATTGGTTATTTTGGTAACTATTACTCTTTGGAGTTCTTTTTATTGACCAGCTATGCTGAGAATTATTGTACATAGAGTCAGAACCAGTCGGAGGTCTTCAAGCTCAATCAAAAAGAACTCGGGGCTACTGTCGATGATATGGGACCCGGATATACTCAAGTATCAACAAGGCCGAGTTATCCAGTCATGGGTAGTCGGTTTGGCTCAGTTAGACCCGGGTGGCCTAATAGACTCGAGGTCGGTTGGTTCAGTCGGCTGCCATATAAACAGTTGTTTTCTTGTACTACAAGGCGATTTGTATAGTAACCGATTAGGTTTCTCTCTATGTAACCCTGCACCCCTGAATATATAACGCGGGCAGGGATTCTCTCATAAACATCATCATTATCATCATTATACTCCACACCAGCACAGGACGTAGGGTATTACGCACACCGCGGCCCGAACCTGTATAAATCTCTGCGTCTTGTGTTACCATCGTGTTCTTAGTTCTTGTTCACCTGTAGAAATAACATCGAGGCCCTAAAACCTCGACAATCATTACTTGGAACCACCACTGCAGATATACTATTAAGAGTATATTTTACTTTACAGCACTGTCGGGTAGGTTATTATTAGATAAGCAGCGTTCTGTATTCATGTTTCTATCTGTTCACAGAGTTGTTGCATCCAAGAAAGTAAAAGGATAACTGTGTGATGACTTATGAGCATATCTTATTCGTAGGAGCGAAAGGGCCTGTAGCCTAGTGGTTACAAGAGCCTCAGTAGCACCTCAGGTCCTGGGTTCGACTCTCGGTGGGAGCGAATTTTCTAGGTTTAACGGCGCTGTGCTTTTAGTGCTAGACGACGTGGCTCTTCGAAGATGCTCAAAGGGGTAGGGTCTTCGTCAATCTCGAGGATTTACCGGCTGAGTCTTCGAAGATGCTCAAAAGGGTAGGGTTTGCGTATGTGCGTGCGTTGTGAGTGTCTGAGTTGTACTGTATAATTCGCGAAAAAAAATATATCTTATTCGTAGGGTGACTTGCCTTTCAACAGTGCTGGCATCTTCGTAGGTTTTTTTTCCTCAGGATAGTATCTTTGTATTATAGGAATTCATAGGGTTTATCTACTTGAAGAAAGAACACTGCCTAGAGACGATTCATTATTTACTTGCTTGTGCTTGACAAGTGAAGAAATAATTTGGATTTCCTTTTTTTTTTATCACTGACCTCATTCTATCGTGGAGAAATGGCTCTATGGTACACTGGGGATTGGGAGAAGTGGCCCGTTGCAGAGTAGGAAATGCTGGTACAGTGGGAACTTGCTCATGTCATGGCCTGTGGAGGTTAGTAGTGGTAGTGTTAGAGAAGCAGCTGCGGAGACGATGTGTCGGAGTCAAACACTGTTAATGCACCAGGACGGTAGAGGATCCTCAGCCGTTGCCATTGAATTCTTGGTTGCCGAAGTTTTGCCTCGGGTAGCAGCACGCATGCTACATACAACCCACCACTAGTTTTTGTCATCTTTGAGACCTTGACTATATTAACTTCAAGTGTTTGTACATTTTCTGAAGAGTTCATGCTATCGATGATATTTGTAACTGAGCTTGCCCCTTTTCTTTTTTTTTGAGTTGGCTTGCCCAAATTTCTGGGAATACACGAATACGAATTGTAGCTTGAATTATTTTTACTTAGACGACCGAGTTTTGTTGCAGTGGAGGTGGACTTGTTGTCAAATTTTGTCAGCATCAAATCGATTCAGATGGAAATTGTTTTTCTTTTCTTCTGGACTCAATTTATATATTTTTTGAACTTTTGTGCAACAGCTGTCCGTTTTGTCTAAACGCCACTCAGCCGCCCTGGTTCTTTTTAAGCACGTGCATATCTCAACTTTGGACTGCTCTGTCTCGTGCGGTTTGATAAATCACACGTCTCACCAAGTCATCTACGCGTGTATAAAAATGTTGGTACTTGTATCTTTTCCTGGCAAAGCAACTGGCCATGCAAATCCGATTTATACTGAAATTTAATGTCGCCAACTCGCCATTGCTGCTAAAAATCGATATGTCACTCGACGGACAGTAACGCGTCATAAATTGCTTGTCGTTTAAGCGACATTCTTGAAAAAATATATATTCTAATTCCAAATTGAGAATGACTATACATCCGACCGTAAGTATGGATGAAATCTATGCACACCGATTTATTGCATTAGGAGGGTAGGACGTCGGACTCTGGACGCATGCGTGGGTCGTACGTATAGCATTGCTCTTCCAAATTCATTAGGACACATTTTGATGCATCCTCGTGTCCGAATATGAGCATTTGACCATGAGATTTTGGTAAACATTTATTAAATGTCCTGTTTTTCTCCATTTATAAATCTTTTTAAAATTATTTAAGCATCGGTGGCGACACAAACAATGTTTGTAGAGCGTATGGTCATGTTAAGCGTGTATATTTCAGTTACGTTCTCGAAAAAGGAAATATATCAGTTAATTAATAATATATCACTTAGTAGATTTCTCGCATAAAAATTGATACTTATAGATTATACTTCTCTATATAATAAGATATACATAGATATGGAAGGCGTAACTGTATCTCGGCTACTTCTTGCATTATTTGAAGCCGTTACTACAGGCAGCTCTCTCAGGCTGGCACTCCGCCATGCAATTTTGCTCCAGACTCTAACCAAACGTGCCCGTCATCTCCGGCGCCAGATTTCTGCGGGATTGAAGCCAATCGGTAATCCCCAACCCAAGAGTTCGGTATCCCTTGCGATTTCCTGGAAAAAACTTGCCCCCCCCCCCCCCCCCGGTGTTTAGGTACCAGTGGCCCGATTCAGAGATCTAGACTACGCACCTATCCGTCCATCCCACGAGGTACTTCCATGTTTCCTCAAATTCCTCCCCGCTTGCATCTCATTCGCATATGCTATTTTTCTATGTTGGGCGGAGATTGTTCGTGGAGGGTGCTCGCTTGCCACTGGCGTATGCCGATGGCCGCTGATGTTTATCCCTGTGGTCCCCTCATCACCGAAAGGCGGACCGGCCGACCCGGCCCAAGGTCCAACTACGAGCTTGTGCATCTACTCAATTTATGGCTGCCGGTTCGTGTGGCACTCCACTTGCGAATCATTTGCTCCATGCCTAGTCAGTTCGGGGTACCGTTTATCAGTCATCATAATATTGTTTTTTAGAGGATACATGTTATTTCAATGATCCATAAGGAATGTCTCAATGATTGTTGTGGCATGTCTTGGCCACAGATTCTACTGAATCACAACGTGGTACTTCGTTTTACTTGTTCAAACCTTGCTTCTGAGGAATGTCATTTGTCATGAAGTAGTGGATCCTCCATTGTGCATTGAGTACCTTATAGCTATATCAGTATGCTTATTCGGAGTAGTCGGATCGAGCAGCTTCTGTCCGTCAAACCTAATGCCAAATATTGCTTCCACTACAAAATTTCTTTTTTCTTCATTTCTATTTTTTTAAAAAAATCGCCTTATGTTTGTCATTAGGCAGGCCAACGCGGTATTTTAGTAAACGGAAACTTTAAAAAGCGACATGTCGCTTTCAAGCAAAAATGCGCAACCAATCCCATGCGGCCTCTGAGGCTTTTGTCGTTAGGCAGGCCAACGCGGAGAGGAAACAAATGCCCATGCTTTAATTACTCAAACGCAGGTGGGATCTAGTTCCGTTCGCCTCGTTGTCACGAACTCAATGGTGGAACAGAATCAAAATCTTCAAATTGACCAAGTAATACGTTACGTTACCACATTTTGCTCTTCCGGATTGGCACAATATCGTCGGAAATTGAGATAGCCACGTGGCAATGAGAGAGAGGGTGTGTTTTTTTGACCAGCCCATGGTGCGCACGTGGCAGCCATTGCGACCGGTTGTGCGCTCGCTTGTTGCTCCGTTCGTAAATTAGTGTGCCTCTCTTTACTCGTAGTTTGTGTACAGTTCAAATAGGAGAGTAGCTTATTTTTTTGAAAGAACACGGTAAAGGCTACAAGTATAATTCTACCGTTCTGATACGACGTGCGAACAAGCTGATAATCCTTACGTTGACTCCAGCAATGAGATATAGTAGTACACTGATTTTATAGAAAGAGGTTAATGAGTAAGGACTACCTTGATATTGTTACCGTTGCCTACAGCAATGCACCATTACGGTAATCATTACGTTGCCTCCACACAGCAATAAATGATTTTCCAGAAAAGAGAGTAAGGACTACCTCATCCACCATGTGGACATGGAAAAGAGAATACATTATACATTATCCATGGCTTACAATCTGATTATTCTCATACATTAGTTCAAAAGGTGTGAACCAAGTAGCAACGCAAGGATCGATGGGAATCCACGCGGAGAAAAACCAAACCCGTCTGGATTTCGATTGAAACAAATGAGCAAAATTATGGAAAACCATGGGCTGTTCTTAGTGGTTTCCAACTTGAAACTGAACTGGTTAGCACAGCTACGAGCAAATCGAGCCTCTGGTGATGACAGCACATCATAAATGAAGGCAGGATTTAATGATAGAGAAATTGGACATTCCATCTCTGCAGTCGCATGGATTCAAATGCACCCTTCTTCCTGGTCAACCCGTCTCCCTCTCTCAAAATAATAATAAAATCCCCATCCTTCCCCTCTCCTCCACTCCCATCCCTTCACATCAAGCACATTACTTCCTTCTTCGAATTGCTCGTGTTGCTCCGAGAGGTTCTTCCTAGGACTCAAGAAATCTGAAGTCCCTTTAGGGTATTAATTTTGACTTCCGTGGGCTTTATTTGTCCGGGGTTGATTTTGTGTTGTTGATTATGTTCATAGGGGGAGGGATGGACGTGGACGAATTCCGAGCAAGCTTGCACGTGCTTGCGGTCGACGATGACCGTACCTCCCTCATGCTCATAGAAAAACAGCTACAACATTGTAGATACAACGGTGAGTGTTCTAGCTTTTATATATTCATGTGACTATGTCTATTTCTTCGATCGATTCTTCTGTGATATATAAAGCCCCATATCTTGAAAAATTTCAGGTGTGTTTTCTTTACTTGAATTTCTTTGTTGTGTGGGATGCAGTGACAACCGTGATGCAAGCGGAGACGGCTTTGGAGATGCTCCGGGCGAGGAGAGATTCGGCGGACCAGTTCGACCTAGTCATTACTGACTTGCACATGCCTGTCATGGACGGATTCAGACTCCTTGAGCTCATCAGTCTCGAGATGGATATCCCAGTCATCAGTAATACACTTGAGCCCTTGCTAAAACTCACCATTTTATTCACGTACATGTCATCTATAATGCCACTTGCATTAAGCAATCCTCAGAAGTTGCAGTGGGCACCATCATCGTGGACTACTATTGATGCTGCAGCTCAAGGTCGAACGTACGTTCAGTGGCCAGCTGTCGCTTTTTAGAGTTTCCGACCCCGACAAATTTTAGTAAACGGAAACTCTAAAAAGCGACCTGTCGCTTTCAAGCAAAAGTGCGCAACCAATCCCATGCGGCCTCTGAGGCTTTTGTCGTTAGGCATGCCAACGCGGAGAGGAAACAAATGCCCATGCTTTAATTACTCAAATGCAGGTGCGATCTAGTTCTGTTCGCCTTGTTGTCACGAACTTATTGGTGGAACAGAATCAGAAACGGACGTTGTACGACAGATATGACATTTTAAAATCTTCGGTCAACTAATACGTTACGTTACCACATTTTGCTGTTCCGGATAGGCACAATATCGTCGGGAACTGAGATAGACACATGGCATTGAGAGAGAGTGTGTCTTTTTCTGACCAGCCCATGGTGCGCACGTGGCATCCATTGCGACCGGTCGTGCACTCGCTTGTTGCATCCGTTTGTAAATCAATGTGCTTCCCTTTTACTCGTGGTTGTGTTCGTAAATCCAGCCTAATGAATCTTATTGTTACGAACACAAACTTGAAAAGAAAATCTCATTTTCCAAGATCCATAACTATTTGTTCATAAGTAAGATTACACACTGGGCACAATCAAGCTTACAATTGAACTGTGGTTTCTGAGATTACTAACTACTAGTTCACAAGTGCGACATGCAATTAAGCTACCTAAATCTCGTTATTTGTGTATTTCATTCATTAATCGCTTGCTCATAAACATTATTATGAAGTTTACTGACCATGTGGTGAACACTATCATCTTCTGTTAATTTCTAAAGTTTCTTGAATTTAGTTCTTTCAAATTCAGAAGTTGTCACAAATAATGATGTTCCATTTTAGCACATTTATGATTAAAATGATAAAACATTTTTAATGCCTACAAAAGATAAGAAAGAGGAATGCATAAATTAAAAAAAAATGCATGTCAGCTAATTATTCTAATAAAGAGAATGAAGGATGCATAAGTTAAACAATGTATTTATCGAGCTTTTGACTTTTTCGTTGCATAACTTTTCTTATGGCATGCAGTCATATCCGCGAACGAGGCATTGGAGACCATGATGAAGGGCATAAAACATGGAGCTCATAACTATTTGGTGAAGCCAGTTAGCTTGGATCAGCTTAAGAACTTATGGATACATGTGGTGAAGAAAAATACGGATGATCCAAGTAACACTATCAACAATTATATTGATGATGGTCATCATCAGTCACAATCTGGGGATGAGAATGTTGCAAACGACACCCAGAAGAGTTCCAGGAAG
This sequence comes from Eragrostis nindensis, assembly GCA_012490785.1. NCBI lineage: Eukaryota > Viridiplantae > Streptophyta > Magnoliopsida > Poales > Poaceae > Eragrostis > Eragrostis nindensis. The sequence goes on along the minus strand of JAAXCT010001631.1, from coordinate 8,449 downwards.
CAAAAGAAGGAAGATGGTACAGGTGAGGAGAAAAAGGCAAAGAGGCAAAGGATGCAATGGTCTGGTCAACTACACCGTCTGTTCGTGGAAGTTGCCCATCGGCTTGGCATTGATAGTAAGAGTTCACATTTTAGGGGAAAAAATTATGTTTGCCATTGTAAATATCCTCAATCCCAAATGGGTCACAACCACATGTTTATAAAATTTGTGTCAGGGCCCACAATCATAGACCCATAGACGACATATCAGGGATTGAGGAATTTTAACACTGACAAAGGGAAATTCTTTTGAATAGCTTGATTATGAAAATATTGCTTAACTATGTTGAATTTATTTCTCATAACAATTATTTGTTTATGCAAATGCAGAGGCTGTTCCGAAGAAAATTGTAGAACTGATGAATGTGCCGGGACTTACCAGAGAGCACGTTGCAAGTCATCTGCAGGTTTGTTGTTTTTCTTAATGTACCCTATTGTAGTAACAATTCACAGTTAGGGTGTGTTTGGCATGGCTTATGCCTTCTGGCTTATGCACTGTTGCTACAGTGTTTCAGAGACATAAGCCAGAAAAAGCCAAAAAAAAGTGGCTTATTCTGGCTTATTCCCTCATGCGCAGTACCAAAAAATACATAAGCCGATGACGCATAAACCCAAATAAGCCATGCCAAACACACCCTTACCCGAGTTCACAGCATAAACTTAATGCATGCTTCTGGTTGTTAGTATGTGAGATGATACAATGTGTGCATCACTACTATCACTGTGAAATCTGCATTAGGACTTTTTGTTGGCACGTATGTTTAGGGCAACACATAAGAAAAACGTCAAACCTTCAGTCTTAGACCATATTCATTGTAAAAATAACAGCGGCCTCATGTACTGATAATGTAGAAGTTATTTCCTGCGTCTCAAAACATAGATCTGTTAAACTTTTGTAAGATTGATAAAGCAAAAAAAATACTATTAGATTCACTATATATGAAACAAATATAGTAACTCTTTTTGTTTGAAATAATTATTTTCTTGAGATGGAGTAGGGTGTAATTATTGTGTTACGGTTGTTTATCCACCTGGCGGGGTGCACATGGAATGGGTGTTGCGTCTTTAAATCTAGTCTCTTTAATATCTCTGTGGAAAAGAAATCTTCTTTAATATATATATGCCCGCCGGTCGTCATCAGCCAAGAAAGTGTATACTAGTAATTTATAAAGAACATTTTCTAGAGAAAGTGTATACTAGTAACTTATAAGAACATTTTATGGAGTTACTTAAACCATGTAACACATTCTATTTGGTTCCCCTCTGTGTATTGTTCAATTAAAGGTATCTTTCATTTAATATTTTTCATTGAACGAACGTATTTGTGTTGTGTTTTCAGAAGTATCGGCTGTACCTGAAAAAGGTCAGCACTGGCACATGCAGGAGGCGTAATCCATTTACTGATGAAACTGTGTGGAGTAAAGGGCACATACACCAGCCCTCCATATCCTTTGCTGGCTCTTCAAACTCAAGCAATCCCTTTGCAAGGATGAGCTCTGCGTCCGCATTTGGAACGCACAGCATGCTGCCCAGTCAGTCAGTTCAGCTCATGAACCAGAGAAACTTGGGTATTTCTTTGAAGGACATGGGTGCAGATGGTTATGCTGGCAACCAGTCCCAGACTGATGTACCTGGATCACAGCATGCTTTGAGCAATTTCACCTCTGCTGGCAACTCCAACCCCAAGATATACTTCCCTTCTGGTCCTTGTGGAAGCTCATTTGCCAATATCTCAAATAGCATGACATTCAACACAAGCAAAGGTTTCTATTCTGGTACCTCAAGCAATTCATCTGCAAACATCCAAAATGGCAGCCCACCATTGGCAGCGAGCATGGAAGCAACTTATTATCCTTATAGATCCTATGCAAGCTTAGTTATGTCTGACCCAGATCCCTCAGATGGGAACAGGTGTAAGACCAACCGATTGTCAAGGCTTGCAGCCTCGTCTGGCCAAAACTCCGAATTTCAGAACCAAATGGCAGCACTCATGAGGACAACAACTCCAATGGCAGGTTTCACTGAACAGGTGGCACCGTTCAACATAGGGGGCAATACAAACTCTACTGTGATGCCAAATTATAACTCTGCCCCTGGTGGTTCTTCAAGCGTCATATCTGATCTTCCCAACATGCAGAGCCAGATGCTGAATGGTGGAGATGGAAGTGGCAGTCTTCTTGACCATCAAGCTGCTGCAGATCAACTTAATTACAATAACGAATCTCTTATTGGTACAAGCTCAGGACAGAATGGACTCAGTGATGACTTGGATGAGTTTTTCAGTAATTTTCTCAATCAGGTAAGATCCTTTCTCATTCGTTTCGTCATTTTGATTACCTCATCACGTCCAGTTTGCCATATTTTGCATGGATAGTAAAATATAAATTAGTATAATGGATTTATCCAAGTGCAATTTAACTGCTACTAGTTAGCATTACATGAAATTGAGTGATGCATCAAGTGACTCCATGCATGATCTTGAACATAAGAAATGACGAAGTGTCGGCTTATTTAGAAATTATTTCTGTTTGCATTCTTTAAATATAAATTTCTCGAGTATTAGTTAAGCTTTATATATCTAACTCAAACTTCATTTCTCACTGCAGGATGCCTTCGAAAATGGTAACGCTTTCATGGATGGGGACCACGAGTTCGCACCGTGACATCTACACGGTGATAGAGATGGTTCTGTATCCATGCAGCCCAACTACTAATCGGTCCAAGTATATTGCATCTTGTATGTGAAAAATTGTGCTAGTATTTGTGGTAGGCTAGCTAGGAGCAGGTCATCTTCAGTGGCTTCCCATGGTTATCTAGTGTGAGCATGCGGAGTTTTCTTTTGTACCCAGCCACCTAGTACTGTGTTCCCTTCGGCTCGAGATTTGGGTGACTATTTTACTTTTCAACACCATAAAGGCCCCTTAGGGGTCTTTTTTAGTTGGGAGTCTACTCATAGTAATCCTCAGACTAAACCAGTTTTCGTTTATGTGTTGGATAATTAAATGGTATGCATTTTGTTAACTATCTGAAATGTTGTATTTGATCCTTTTTTTTTAACCTGCAATGCTGAAACCTTTCAGAAACAGCTACATGCATTCTCTGGCATCTTTTTTTGGAAAACCTGTTTCTTTGGCAATTCAACAGATAAAGTATGCAGTTTCAAAAACCCAGATCTCTGCGCATGAAGGTTCATGATTCATATACTGTTTGAAATTTAAAGTTTCTGATGCTCACGGTGTTAACTTATTGACTTTTCACTTATACCATCCAATCTAAGTGTTGGGGGAGGCCCACTGTGTCCCCTCCCCCTGGCCCAAAGGCCTGGCCTGCCATGAAGCCCACCTGATGAGGACATCTCTCCTGACCTTACCTTGATCAAGGATGAGCATGATGGTCAGCATCGCATCGACACTTACAAGAAGCCATTAACTCGGGCAAGGGTGAAACAACTACAACAAGAGGTGAATCTATTCGTTAATGATTGTGAATTTACCTCTTCTAAGAATCATGTACTACCTAACGGAGATACATTGCTTGTCCTTAGGTTTGAAGATCATGTCGACTCTTGAGGCCGATCTGGACTTCCGACTTCTGGACTCTCAACTTCTGGACTTCTGGATGTGGACTCCCAACTTCTGGACGTGCTAATGCGCAGATCTGGACTTTCAACTTCATGATGAGTTCTGTACTATTATGTAAGGTTCCATCTCAAGTGTTATATATGGATGGAAAGCTTGTCAAGTCTACTTTCATATGAAACAAACGAAGCCTTCATTGGAGCTGCGAGGAAGAAGTTATCTCTATTTTGGTGAGACCTGTTTCTGAAGACATCCAGATTATGTGTCTAATGTTCAAGCAAAGAACTGTACCAATCTAGCAACTTTGGATGTGAGTGTCCTACATCTCTGGAAGCATCTTGAAGTCTACTTTCCAATGCATCCAACCGTTCATCATTTGAAGATGTGTGGAGGAAGATATGGCCTTTTTGGTGAAGACTGTCACAAAAACCGTGTGTTCCTTTTTATGGGTCGGACCTGTCCGATCTGAACATTTGTGTTTCTTTTCCAGAACTGTGTAACTTAAGTGCCCAGCTAGGAGGGATGTTCCTAGTATAAATAGAACCTGTACCCCTGGTGGAAACCCTAACCACGAATTTGAGAAAAAAAAATAGAGAAGCCAAGTGCTCTTGCCCTTAGGGTTGTGCCATAGCTGCCCCCTTGAGGATTGGGAGTTTTCTCTACCACTTGTTCTTGTGTTTCCTTGTGATTTGCAAGAGCATCGCCTCTACCTTTGTGTGGTTCAGGTAAGGCATCGACCAAATCGTGTGGTTGGGCGAAATCATTTGTCACAGGTGGCTGCTAGAGCAGCTGTTGGTGCCATCGGTTCGTCAGGTTGCACGGGTCAAGTTATCCCCAGATCCTACGACGAAGATCGGGCGAGCACCCGCATCATCTTGGTATTCAGAGCTACGGTTTCCTCGGTAGGATCTTTACCCCCAGTTACCCTTGTTTGTTTACTGTCCTAAACCGAAAATCCCAAAAATTTCCACTACCCATAACCCGATCTGAAATTTCAGTGAGTTTGGTTAAGTTCTAGTCCAATAGATCGAGTTTGGTTGCTGAATCTGTGTGTTTCCCTTCGTATTCCGCCTCTGATTTGTTTTCCCCATTTGTTTCCCATCAAGATTTGTGTTTTCCCCCTCGTTCTTGTGTTCTTGGTCAGGCCTATTTTCACCCCGAAACATTTTCGCGGCCAGATCTGAAATTTGAGCACCATACACCAAAACGTGCATAACTTTTGCATCTGAAGTCCGTTTGTGTTCTTGTGCTCGTTGGAAAGCTTATTTTAAGTCCTATCAGAATAATCTGGGCTAAAGTTTTGAATCTTGAGGTTACATTCTGATTTATCCACGAAAAGATTCCGTTTCAGTGTTGCTTCAGTTTTCACTCTGCTGAAACCTTGTGCAAGTCTCTGTTTCTTGTATATCTAAAATTTTTGCACAATACCTGAGTTGAGCTCTAGCATTTTCAATAGTGAACCAAATCCATCCTTTGTGGAGACTTTGAACCTATTGAGACTAGCTGTAGGTTGATGCTCATGGGCTTTGCACATTGCTGAAATTGGAAGGTAGTTCGAACATCAATACTTCAATTGTATACCATCTGATGTGCTGATCTCAGTAGCAAAAGAGCCAAAAAAAAGAAGGCAAAATAAGAAAGAATCAAAAGAAAAGAATCAAATGCTGAGGTCACCACATTGATTGGCTTTGCTTGGTATTGTTCAGATTCATATTTAGTCATCATTTGTGTAAATCTTGCAGCCCGTTACATCTCGTGAGCAATTAGCTAGCGTCTCTCCAATTCTTGTGCAGCATGGAGCTTTGTTCTTCACTTAAATTTTTCAGTTAGCTCATCGCCTTTGGCTGCATTGAGTTCCACCATCTTTGTGTGTGAGTTGCTAAACACATTCTACAATTCCTCTGTTTTCAGTTCAGCAACTAGGCTTTGTTATCTTGGTTGGATTGTTACTTAACTTTACAATATTTGAAGTTTCAGTTTGCATACCACATACATAACCTTCCAAGCTCCACACATAAGCCTATGATTAAGATGCACTGTGACTTTGATTTCGCTTGATCTATCACTTTTGTTATGCCTACCACCACCAAGGTTTGTGCAGCTCGCATTTCAGCAAGGACGCATAAGAACTTCAGTGGTAAGAGAAGGTGAGATTGAGTGAATTCCACAAAATATATAATTGATTTTGTACCTTTTTCTACCGCTAACCATGGCAGGTGAGGATGGAGGAGAAAAGCCAAGCTATGTCACACAAGAGCAACTAGACAAATTGGTGAAAGATTTCAACAAGCAACTCAATGAAAATATGAGCACTCTCCAAGCTAGCATGGTTGCTGAAGTTGTGAAAGCCATGAAGGGAGATGGTGTTGCAAGTGTTGATGATGAAGAGCTTGATGAGACTGATGAGGAAATGGCAGCCCGTTTGAAGCAGAAAGAGCTAGCAAAACAGAACGCCTATGGGCGAGGGCGTGGAGGAGGTGGAGGTGCTGCTGCCTTTGGCCGAGGGAGAGGCCGTGGGCGGGGAGATGGTGCTGCACCTGAAACTGAACAACAAGATACTCCTTGGCTGCACCGCAATGAAAATTTTCAGCGTCAGTTTCGCAATGTCAACAATCAGCCCAATGAAGAGAAGTTTGGGAAGCTGAAATTCAGCATGCCAAAATTTGAAGGCACATCGACCCGGATGCATATCTCACATGGGAATTGAAGGTTGATAAGATATTCCGGATGCACAATTATTCGGAGGAAAAGAAGGTGCATATGGCTGCCCTTGACTTTGATGGATATGCTCTTATTTGGTGGGAGCAAATTCAGAACCAAAGAGAGGAGAATGATGAGCTTCCGGTGGCAATATGGGCTGAAATGAAGAGGAAAATGAGAGCACATTTTGTTCCAAAACATTACAAACGTGACCTCTTTGATAAGCTGCAGAATTTGAGGCAAGGAAGCAAATCTGTTGAGGAGTACTATAAGGAGATGGAGCAGGCCATGATTAGAGCTCGTGTGCATGAGGATGAAGAGCAGTCTATGGCACGTTTTCTCTCCGGCCTTAGCAAGCCAATTAAACGTGTTGTGGAATTTCAGACCTACAACAATGTAGTGGATCTTGTGCACATTGCACAAAAGGCTGAGAGACAATTGCAAGACGATGCTAGACCAAGCAAGCCTTCAACCTTCAGCTCAAGGGCATCGACAAATCGTGTGGTTGGGCGAAATCATTTGTCACAGGAGGCTGTTCTAGCAGCTGTTGGTGCCATCGGTTCGTCAGGTTGCACGGGTCAAGATAATGTATAGTATAGGATGTACATTGGCCTCTGGCCCACTAGGGTTAGGAAATCCCACCTTGTAATAAGGAAATGACCATAGTGCCCTAGAGGAAGGGCAATATGGTACTTGTAATTCTAGGGTTGTAGGGGTGTATCAGCCTGTAAATACCCCCCTACCACCCTCAGGACAGAACATTGAATACTAGCTCTTAATTACACACTTCTCTTGGCTCTTGCTTGGTCCCTTCCTAGTCCTTCCCAGGGGTCCCTCACTTGTGGTAGACCCTTGGAGGATCCTCCTTCTACTATTGTGGGCTTGTAACCACAACAGTTGGCGCCGTCCGTGGGGATCGAACAAGAAGCCACGACGAGATGACCAAGAGGACTGAAAAATCAAAAACCGACCTTCCGACAGGGGGCTCCCGGAAGACCCGGTCCGCGGCTTCGGACGACGGCGTCGACCCCCTGACGATAATCCGCACCTTCCCCAGCGGCTCGACGCTTCCGATGACCCTCCCTTCGGCATCGACCTCGGTGGTACCACCTTCGGAGACCAACAATAACACAACCAACGTCGACCCTCCAGCAGTCGAGGAGGCGGCCGAAGGCGCCGAAGGCTCCTCCGAAGACGAGGAAGAGAACATCGACACGGGCGAAGTCGAGCGCCGCGACGAAACGATGGAACCACCCCGAAGGAACGCCGAAGCCGAAGCGCGGAACCAGAGGGGGCTCGCCGAAGCAGTGGCGGAGGAGCAGCGCCTGGCGGAGTTCCAGAAGGCATACAACCGCGAAGCTCGCTAAGCCGATGAAAGGCTGCTAAGGCAGCGAAGAGTGGCCCTCGAAACCTTGACCGACGAAGCCACGTATCGCCTTCGAGCCGAAGCCGCGCGTCGACAGCAAGTTCACCTCCAAGCGCAACTGAACACCCTGCGACGCAACCGGTCGCCGGGAGGCTGAGACGCCGGAACACCGCGCCAAGAGCGCGACGAGAGGCACACACACTCCAGCGGAAGCAGGCGCCACACAAGCTCCTCCGATACAAACCACCGCTCTCCGCGCGTTTACAATCGGTGGCGTGGCCCCGGAAGTTCATCTCGGCAAAGCTGCCAACCTTCGATGGCACCTCCGACCCCCGTGAGTTCTTCATCAGCTACGAAACCGCCATCGAGTCAGCAGGGGGCGACGACGACATCAAGGCCAAGGCCTTCGTCCTCGCTTCGAGCGGGATCGCCAAGACATGGTACACCAAGCTGCCGGCGAACAGCATCTACTCATGGGAGCAGCTTCGAGACCAGCTCCAGATCCACTTTCAGGGTAACTACGCCGCGAAGGTCACGGCGGCAGACCTTCAGGCGTGCAAGCAGAAGGACGGCGAGTCATTGCAAGACTACACCCGGCGCTTATATCCATCTGAAGCGCCAGGTGGAAGGAGTACCAGATTCAATCATCATCGAAGCGGTGGCCAAGGGCATGAGCCTGTGCCCGGCACGGTCCGAGATCCGAAGGACCGAGCCGAGACCTGCACTCACCTGCTGCAAATCCTGGAAGCACATGCCCGTGCCGACGA
>JAAXCT010001630.1:0-144902 GCA_012490785.1 Eragrostis nindensis | reverse complement strand
AGTTTTTATCTTAGTCTAGAATTGAGTCATGTGAGTATATAGTAGTAGGAGTATTATCAAAACACAATTCATATTCATAACATGTGCCACTAGCAGCGAGCTCGATCTTGACCGGTGAGGAATTTTTCTTCAAGCGAACTCCAAGCGTGTTAATTCGTTCACGGATAACAGATTCCATCATTCGCTCGCACGTGATGTGCACTGATCGGCTGCACTTGAAGAAGAATATGGCCTTGTGCAGCCAAGCTGAGTGTCTACGCATTACTATATTGGTGTGCGCTGTAAAGTGAGAAATTATCTAGTATTGATAAGATTCTCGCTGCTTCTATTCTGGCAAAACTGAGAACACGTCAATTATCGAGTAGTTTGTACAGTATATGGCCAAGAAATAATAGTTTAAAGTCAATATGGGCGGCTGAAGGGATTGGATGTCAGGACTCTTCCATCAAATAAGCGAAACTGGCTACATATCGGGTCTACAGGTAGGCCAACAAAAATGTCGTGTCTATTAATCTTGGCCTGCCAAGAATATGCTGAAACTGGGCAATACATCATACTCCGTACTCCTATAAGATGACCAGCTAGAACTACACCAGTTCGCACTTTGTTTCTTTCTTCTTCTTCTTTGACAAATTTATTCTAGGACGATTAACCACTATTCACTACTCGTAATGAGGGATCGAGCACAAGATCCTAGTACCAAGTGAACGTGTAAATGTTTGATTCCACTTTTTCTTTAGAAGGTATTCTATAAACAAACTCTATGATAATGGTTCAACAAATGAGTCTTTATCTCCTACTAGTAAAAAACTCAAGATATCTCTAAGGAAAAACTTCATGCAGCCATGTTAAGGTTCTAAGGTAAAGCGGATTTTCTGCGTGTGACACTGCAGCTTAGTATCCAGTTAATTGACTTGGTGGCCTACTGGACTCGTGTTTTTCAGCAAGCGTCATTGGTTGTTTGGCGTGCATGAATTTCTAGAATTTCGAGTATTGCAAAAGCAAAAGCTGTGAGCAACCATGTTTGACGGTCGTCGTTAACCCGATTTCCATGCATCGTCTCAGTCTCAGCACCCCTTTTCATGCTGATGCCTGGTCTAACACTTCGGTGTCAACGTCCCATCCGTTTCTGCTGCCAGGATATGTATAGTTCGAGGAGGCTTTGGATCCTTTTCAGTATGTTCAGTTGGTCCAGCATGCTCTTGTTTCAGAGACTTCAATTGCCGTGTCGCAAAAATGCTCCAGCAGGTCTGCAGAGACCTGACTTGAGCTTGTCATGTCGTGTGTGGCATTCACTCGATTTGGAAATTCCGGTCTCCTTGTAGTCTTCTAAACGGGACCTAGTATGTTTTGAGTTGCTTTATTCTTCTCTCAACTACAAGTTTACCGAATAAAAAAAACCTTTCTATGGACAAAGCCTATATAGCACAAATTTCCAATTTAGTGCCATGTAAAGCTATCGACCACAATCAATTCAAGACAGAGATGATTCAATCCCTAGACCTAGTGAAAATCATGAAGTTAGAACTGCACATACTCATCGAGATTGAAAGCGAGGAAGGAAGACATACCTGAAACCCTACTAGGTTCTCGATGCAGCGGCAGCGCGCGACCGCACTTGCACAAGCCCTCGCATCAAGATGGCGGCGGCGGCGGCGGCGCGGACGCGACTGGATACCTCATCGGCCGCAACTCGACAAAAGATGGTGAACGAGAAGACAGAAGAGGAGGAGCGAGATTGCGGCGCACCGCTCGGCGACCACCGCTGGATATTGCCGAACTTGATTTGGGCCTGCTCGTGTCCTGCTAGGCCGTGTGAGCATGTGCTGGCTCAAGCCCAGGTTCACTCGCATTCTCTCACAATGAAACGTGTTGGCCCAGCTTGTAAATGTTTTGTAACTTTTGTTGACGTGCGCCGCCGGCGGGCCGGCTCCAACGTCGCAATTTCAGCATGCGGCGCCAGTTACGCAGAACAACTTAATAAATCGACCTGCATTTAGCTCTAGAAAATATGCTAAAAAAAAGGCTCTAGAAAATAAAGGGAAACTTAGGAAGATGTTGCTCAGCTTATATGCGCAGTTCTCGAAGAAGATCCATGTTGATCTCGCACCACAACCGGCACCGCATCCAGTAGTTTAATGTATTCAAACAATCAATCAGATGCAATTGTATAATTAATGGAGTACCGTTCCTCAAAAAATAAAAAAATGGAGTACCACAATCCCACCCTTAAGTGCTTGTTATGTGTTTTATGAGTACTCATCAATTTGGATGATACAGAATTACCTGGTCATGGGGAGTCAGTCTTTTACTGTGTTTTTGAACACTCAATAAAATCTTGACAAGGGAGTTTTTATCACAATGACAACTATCTATTTTCATTTGCCTTTTCTGCTTCACTTGTGCCTTTGAAAAAAAACCTTTTAAAGACCAAGCCGGGGTTTTCTTTGTCCCGTGCAAAACAATCATACAGCCAAACAAATAAATATGATCAACTGGCCAGAGTCCTGCTTGCAACTTGATAAAATAATACTCTTTTAGTTCTAAGACCAAAATGGAACATATGGAAGAACATGGACAGTTTATTGCAAGCTTGTACATATTGTTGACTTGAAAAATTCTTCTCATCAGAACCTCTTTGCTGTACCTATATGCGCGTTGGCATCGTACACTGGATTCTTTGATAGGTATACACATTTTTATTGATAAAAACATGACTATTACTTATTACCCACGATTGGTTGGGCAATTATAAGTTCAAAAAAATTTTACTTTGTCTGATGCTGACGAATGTATAGCCCATCGATATAGTATCTTGGGCCTCTTGGGTCCTTAGCTAAAGATTGAAGTTCAGTTCCCAAATTGCGGATTGTGTGTTTGCTGATGTTCCACTACAATATTTGGAATTTGACCCCATGGCTCGTGGGTTTTCAGCATTAACATGACTATGCTCACCAATCGTATCTACCATAACAAATAGAAGAATTTATCTAGTATTGGCATCATATTGAGGTCGAAAGGAAGAATTTGTGTGGCATCAACATTCAGATAAACAATTTGGAAAATCAATGAAACGAAATCATTGATAAAAATGCAGCGTAATAAACTGAACTTCGAAGAATACTGGAAGCTTCATTCAAGAAAACCATTCTGGAAACCAAACCACCTTTGTCCTGGGAACTAGAAATTATTTGGGCTGTAAACATAATGCCTATGAATTGCATGAAAATATGTTTGCCTATTGTTTGCTTCAGAATGTCTAGAACTCAATCATTTCAGAATTGTGCCTATGAAGTTACCTTGTCAATTGATCTTTGGCGCAAGTTGGAATTTCCCGGTAATTGTATCACTCTCTTTAGCCAGCCAGCCTTCTAATCATCAGCTTCGTAGATTCACACACAGGTGCAGTAGCTTGTGTTTCCAGCATCATAACTGATTGGCAAGTACATTGTTCATTCTTGTGATCATGGCTCACCCCGCAAGAACGTTACTTACAAGTAATGTGCTCTATGATCTAGTATACAGCTAGAACAATGCATCCCCAGCAAATAATTGAAGCAGACGATTGTCAGCATTGGTTTCCTATGAGCTACTCGTACCAGATGACCAGACCAACCATGTGACGCCGATGTCAAATACTAGTTTGGACACTCTATTTGATCCATTTTATAAAAATATTCAGAGTCTTATCAGGCAACACGCCATTTCTTAAATTAGTGTATGATGGTGTCTGGTGTGACGGTGGAACGTATAACCCTTCGTAGTCGTGCCCACATCGACCTACTACTGACTGCTCGCCGATTTTTTTGTAGAACTCTTACTCTGTGGAAACAAAGTACATAGTCTAATCTGAAATGGTATAATGCTTCAGTATTCCAGCGTTACAAGAATATTTAACGCTGGAATTTTTCTTGATTTGACAGAAAATTTAACCGTGAAATTATTGCAAAGTTACTGCACACTGGCGCCTCCCTGCTCCGGGCCCGAGCGCACGTTAGGGTGCACGCAAGAACATGAGCATGAGTAAGAGCTCTGCCTCGAAGCAGACACGATCAGGATTTCAGGGTCCCTTCAGAATTAGAAAGTCTTGACCTGGCTCTCCGCCGTCCACCACCCCTGTCTCATTTGGCCATTGCCCTCCCACCTCCCTCCTCCCACCAATTGGCGTCACCTCCTTCGTCTCCCTTCCCCCCTTACTGCCTGCCACGTTCTTGGCGCGTCGTTCCTCTTTCGCCCTGCCGTTTCCTTAATTTCGTCACCACTTGTTCCTGCAAAGCTTTCATCTTTGCAGAAGCTCCAACTGCCAAGGACGCGTCCGGCGTGGAGCTGGCAACCGTCGTGGACCTGATCTTCCCGGGGCGCGTCGAGCTCGGCGGCGCCCGCGGCGGAGGCGACGACGCTAGGTGGTGGGGCTGCGTCGGGGAGGGCCAGCAGGGGATGACCACGGCGCGGCAGTGGTGGCGGCGCGCGTCGGCGGCCGTCAAGGACCGGCGGAGCCTGTACCTGACGCGCGTGGCGGCGCTGCGGCCGGCCTCCGGGGCGACGGCGGCGGCGCTGGAGGCGGCCGTGATCCGCGCGACCAGCCACGACGAGCGGTCCGTGGACTGCGGCAGCGCGGCGCGCGTGTTCGCGCTGGCGCGCTCGTCGCCGGCGGCGCTGCAGCCGCTCATGTGGGCGCTCGCGCGCCGGGCGGGGCGGACGCGGTGCTGGGCCGTGGCGCTCAAGGCGCTGATGCTCGCGCACGGCCTGCTGCTGCGCTCCGACCTGGCCCCCCGCGCGGCGCGCCTCGGCCGCGTGCCCTTCGACCTCGCCGACTTCCGCGACCGCTCGTCGCCGCCGGCCAAGTCGTCGGGCTTCTCCGCCTTCGTGCGCGCCTACTTCCGCTTCCTCGACACCCGCTCCCTCTTCGCCGCCCAGGAAGAACTGGACGGCGCCGGCGAGGCCGGCGACGCCGACGACGAGGACGCGCGGCTGGACCGCGTGGCCAGGCTGCAGCACCTGCTCGACCTGCTCATGCAGATCCGGCCGTACGGGGACGGCATGGAGCAGGGGCTCATCCTGGAGGCCATGGACTGCGTCGTCATCGAGATCTTCGAGGTGTACAGCCAGATATGCACCGGCATTGCCCGGTTCCTCGTCGGCGCTCTCGGCTCCGCCCCGACGACGCCGCGGCCGCGGCCCGGGGAGACGGTGGCGGCGGCGAGGCGGCGGAGGGGCGTGCAGGGAATGCGGGTGCTGAGGAAGGCCGCGGAGCAGAGCGCGCAGCTGTCGTCCTACTTCGAGCTGTGCCGGAGCCTGGGGGTGCTCAACGCCGCCGAGTTCCCGGCCGTGGAGCGCGTTCCGGACGACGATATCAGGGATCTGGAGAAGCTCATGATGAGCCACGTCGTCGAAGGCGGCCACAAGGAGGAAGAGAAGAGCAGCAAGGAGGAAGAGAAGATCGTGAAGGAGCTGGTCGTCGTGCCATCGAAGACGGTGGTGACGGAAGAGTGGGTGGTGTTCGACGACGACAACAATGCTGCTGGCGCCGGCGTCAGGCAAGGCCACTGCGGCAATTACGTGAACCCGTTCCTAGGCGCGCCGTGGGCTGCCGTGGCGGGGACCGGTGACTTGTTGGTTTAGATGGTTTCACGGAGATGATGAGCAACTTGATCCGTTGGATTAGCTAAACATATTCTCATAGTTTGTCGTTAGTTGGTGTGACCTACTTATGGCTTTTAGAATCAAAATGAGATTTGAATGCTTGTAAATATAGTTGTAACTTGTATTATGTCCTATTTGGAGATGTTTGTGCTCGGGCGGCCCTTCCTTTCATGCAACGACAAGCAGTTTTGTTGAGGTTTAGAGTTTCAAAATTCTAAGCTTTTATTCCCCTGGCCTCCTAAATTCTCAGGCACCTGGCGATGTATGAACATATCAGAGTTAGGGTCGTCTGGATTAGGGTTTGAGAGAATTCCGATGAGTCCGAACATAAAAAGAGACTTAGGGACTGAATCACAATTTATGAAAAAAAAAATGCAATGGCATGTCAGCTACCACATTGGATCGTCATGGCCGGTGACGATTCATTTAGTGACGCTTGAAAATTAGTCATAATTATGTGGTATGTCTTTGTTTTTCCGTAATTACCGAGGAGGATTAAAGACACTTGATTAATAACGATTTGTTTTTCCATCACTAAGCATGATTAGTGCTGAAATATGCGTCACTAACTGTAGTTGGTAACGGTTAAAAATTGTCATAAATCAGCAGATTTCTTGTAGCATGAGTTTGCATTTGCACGGTGGGGGAGGAGGCAAACTCGGAGGCAGTGATGTCGCCGGGGAGGAAGGAAGGAGAGAGGTAGGTGAGGGAGCGTGTCAACGACTTGCAGTTGCAGAGAGCGAGAACGCATGAGAGAGAGAGAGAGAGAGAGCGAGAACACTTCTATTTCTGAGGTTGAAGAATGTGTTTTATATATCCTTATCCTATGCTCTCGCGGTTGGTCTGACCGAAAGGTTGCCTGACCAATAGGAGCTCTCTTATTCCCCAGAGGTCATCAATCGTAGCCGAGTTTTAAGTATAAATTATCTCTATATTATCACTTAATCAAAATCGCAAAGGGGGGGGGGGGGGGGGGGGGGGGGGGGGGGCAATGGCCCTTTTGATTTGCACGGTCCTCGCAAAAAAACACCTCATCACCTGCGCTTTGGAAGGGAGATTGCACATTAGAGCATACAGAGAGATACATAGTTGGGCAGGGTGAAGGTAGGGGTGACATATCTATACCAATCTAAAAAGGCTGACCGAGGTCATTGGTCCACTCATACCCGTAACCAAATCGAGTGTCATGAACCAAATCTGAAAAAGGAAATAAATAAACCAAAGTGTTTCCTAATTACGACGGAAGATGACTCGGGAACTATTGATTCCTTGACGTCCTGTCGCTCGATGAGGCCCGCCCGCGCGTGTCTGGCTGCCGCCATCCCCATCGCCCAACTGAGCATTACTGCTCGCCTTCACAAGTCTCTTCTAGAACTGATTAGTTTCTTCATGACATATGCATGCATGTACAGGGCATTCGAGTGTTTCTTGTGTGCCAAGTCAAATAATAGTCCATGGATCCCCTCCAACCAATCTTATAGTCTTCCCCAACAGTGGTTGCCTTAATTATCGCAACAAAATGCGCCGCAATCCTGCTAGACGTCTTGTCTATGTCACCCAATATTCTTTGATGCCACAATCTCCATTATAACTGTACTAGCAAATCTCTCTTATAACTGGGTTATAAGGGAGATTTGCTAGCAGGGTTGCGGCACATTTTACTACGATAATTAAGGCAACCACTGTTGGGGAAGACTAAGGTTCGTTGGAGATCCATGGACTGATATTTGACTTGGCACGCAAGAAACATTCGAATGCTCTGTACATGCCTGTATATATCATGGAGAAACTAATCAGTTCTGGAAGAGACTTGTGAAGATGGCCCTAATATGATTTAGATTACCATCAAGATTTGGATTGGATTCATATTTTTCTTTGAGGCAACAAGGAAATTAACTTCCTTACTGCCAATTCTCAATAATTAGTGGAGATAGTTCGCATCCATACACTGGAACAATATGTCACAGATGACTGTTTTAAACTCCGTTTGACATCAAAGTAGATTACAATAATTTTGTTGCCTGAACTGCTTGTATAAATTTATGGTTTTAGTCAATTGATTTTCTTTTGATCTAGGACGGAATATGTTTATTATGCAATTCAGATACACATTTGTATATATCAGCGAGGATTTTGGCGAAGCTTCACATCACAGCAGCCAGGTTATCCTTCAATCCGAATAAAACACTAGAGTGACATAACTTCAGAAATTCTGAGGACGATCAACTTTGATTCCCAGAGACAAAATTGAAGCAAAGTGACTTGACGATTTCCATATACTCATGTTTATTCCAGCGGCCACCCCCAAGGCGCTCGGTGTGGCCGCTTCGGTATCTCAAAATTCTAGCTACACCTATAAAACCAATGTTCATGCCAACGTTCCGAAATCATTATTTCCACAAACTCCCGCGTTCCATGTTCCAAACAGCCGTTTGACATCGAATTCTGAATATCTTGTTCCGAAGAAGAAGAAAACAAATGCTCGAAACACATTCCGAAAGACTAGGATTTCGCAGGA
Source organism: Eragrostis nindensis (assembly GCA_012490785.1). NCBI lineage: Eukaryota > Viridiplantae > Streptophyta > Magnoliopsida > Poales > Poaceae > Eragrostis > Eragrostis nindensis. The sequence continues at coordinate 136,741 of JAAXCT010001630.1, read as the reverse complement.
CCTCTGTTCACTTCTTAAGTTCTTACTTAGTTAGTACCTGTTGGAGTTTTGGATCTGCGATCGGCGACCACCCATATGAGCAATTATTGGAGAGGAGAGCCTTCACGTCCCGCTGCCGACCGTGGTCTTTCTGCTCCTATACCGAATTTATTGGTTACGTGACAATACTGTACGGAGCGAGATGAACGACAGTCGACAGGTCGAACAAAGGACCGAGCAGTAACTCCAGCAGCCTACCATTCTGACCCTTAGAAAATCTGCCAAACGGTCCAGTTCTTCATCGTCATGTGAAGTTGCTGCTCAAATAGTGTAGAAAACCAGAAGAATAGGATGCGCGGGATTAATTTAAGTTAAGCAACGTTCTTTAGTGCTCGAATGTGCCAGAATTCTGGGAGGAGAAATTGGAAGCTTTTGTCCAGTTCCAAAAGACTGGTCGAAATCTAACCTGCCGATGCGCAGGGACAGGATCATGGGCGAAGCACGTGAAACCAAGCCCCAATCACGGCGACAAGCGAGTCATGCGATCAAAAGAGCCAGCACTTGCACTGGTGCGCATGCTAATCCTGTCCTGGGTCGCGTCCATCAGTCGGCATGCCAAAGATATGCATTGGTTATTTAGGATAATGGACCTTTCTGTCCCCTTCGGCACTTTCTTGGATGTCCCACAGAACCTTGCTTCTCTGTGGTCGGTAAAATCCGGTGTCTCTGTGGTCGGTAAAATCCGGTGCAGTTGAAGAGCTTTCGATGGATTTAAGATGATCCCCCAGACTAGCTATTGATATGAGCTGCCATCACAAAATTAAACCTACGAATGCTTTTCTTGAGAAAATGCAAAGTCCAGAAAATTGAGATATACAGTAAGCATTAACCATCCACAAAATGCTCTTTTGAACATAAAAAAGAAAGGAAGACCTGCCAAGAACCTAAAGAAGAGCAACTAATGACTTCATACAATTATATGTCAAGGTTCAGGGTAGTCTAATATTTGAGGGGAAAAAGCACCAGTTGATCCACAAATGTTGTAAGCGAACTATAGCCATACGCCAAAATTTCTATGTTTGTATTTTCTATCAAGCGAATTAGAGAATCCATTGTCTAGGTTGGAGCTGTTCCAAGAATTAAGCCAGCTTGGTTAACTGCGGTTCAACCTAAAGCTACACCTCAAGTAATGAATGCTCGAATCATTCTACAAGAGAGATGCCCAGAGCAACCACCATCCCCATTGTAAGGGATATCAATTGAGATATTGTGCTTTTGAGGGTTGTTTTCTGGTCATTCATCTGTGGGAGAACTCCCGCAACAGCAATGTAAATAAAACCACCAGCTGTGAATCCCTGTAAATAAAACGACAGTGGAATGCGGGTACAAAATTAGAGAAAACAAAGGCATATAAACAGTAAATAAAGAACATATATTTCTTTCAATTTTTATAGAAAAGAACATACCTCAATCAAAGACGAATGTCCTGGGTCCTTTCCCAGAGATAATGCCTGCATATGGAGTAAAATAAGGAATGCAATACAGAATAATCATTTTTGGGGGAGTCATAAGGAAATAAGAACTCACCAGTGCGGTTCCAGCAAGAGCAACCAATGCGGAGAGAAAATTGAAAAATAAGGCCTTAGATACTGTGAATCCTGAGCGCACCAATATTCCGAAATCTCCAACCTTAACGAGCAAATAAAAAGTTTAACATCGACAAGAGCTGAAGAGCATGTTCCGAACAAATCGATAAACTGTTTTGCTAATGATGAAACACTGGATGATTGGAACAAAGCATCCACATATAAACAAACAGAAACTTAGCAACAATGCACGACTGCAAGGAAAACATCCTGTGGCTATAAATCTGGAAAACGGTCAGGCCCATTCGCAATTTAGGCCTTATTTGTATGGACCCAAGTCTGGCCCATTCACATGGATAGGCCGGGCTTCAGTTAAAAATCCCAGCAAGGAATCTGGCCCATCAAACCAGGCATATTGAAGACCTTCAATGAGCCAGGGTACCAGGCTCAGCAATTGCATTAGGTACAAACATCAATTCCATAGATATCATGAACTGTATTTTCTTTCAATATCACACAACTCTCTGAGCACTGGCAAAACAAATGTAGTACATCTCTAATTTTTAAACTGATTTAACTACCTGAGAGTAGACGATTAAGTCATAGCATTAATGATGCACTTGAATAGATTAGACAATCGCAGAGTATCTGGAGAGTATAATCTTAGCATGAACCGAGTTATATCCGCTGATGGATACAGATATCAGCACAAATTTAATCTCACAAAGCGAGAAAGTAAAACTAGAGTGCGCCATCAGGAAAGTAATACTGAAAGTAAAATCTGAATGTTAAGATGGTGGTCACCTCTTGAGGAAGCTCATGCGCAAGCAGAAATAAAGTTCTAGACCACCCTCCAACAGAACCATGTAGCAGAAAAGCACTCCCAAGAGCCATCCCATCAGTGAAGTTATGCTGCATTATTCAAATATTTTTTGTCTAAACTTCAAACAAAACCAACCTATTAAAAAGTGCAGAAAACCTAACAAACAACATATGTGTGCAACACAACATAAGAACATTTCAGGTGATAGACTTACCACACCATCTGAGAAAAGATTGAGGTATCCGAACACCAAGTTAGAGTTTGGAACAGATGACTCTTCACTTGAAGATTTTGTGTCTGTGACATGATCATTTTCAGAATTGGAAAGCTCCCCATCAGTGGCTTTGGAACTGGCAGCAGAAGTCCTCTGTTCGTTATAGCACACAACAGATTCATTAGTGGGTCGTATGATCCTAAAATACATATCCCACAATTTTCACAAAAGAAATAAAAACTAACAGTCAAGCATATAAAAAATCAATGTCGAGAGTGATAACATTAAATTCTGACTTTGGATAATCAACCTACAGCTCCCTTCTCCTAATGTGCCTAAATCACCAAGCACAGTGTTGATATCAATGTTTACAGTAGCAATAATACTGCAGGTTAAATATGTGGTCTAAAATAATCTAGAAGATTCCTGCTGAAACCACAAGTGTGACAAGTGCATAAGCACCATTTAATCCACGACATGTATAAGAACTCGGAATCCAACTGGTAAACTAATTGCATTATCGCAGAATTTCAAGAAATTAATTGTCACATGTGGAGAGAGTTGACTATGAGAAAGCGATTTGATGGCATATCATATATTAGCATGCACATTGCAAAATGTAAATGAATGGCATAAAGAATAGTAGAACATACAAGTGAAGCAATCATGCAATAACTAGCGCATGAAGACTTGAGAAAAAAATATTGGATAATGCAGTAGTTTTTTACCCAAAGTTCCTATCAAGAGTTAGATGTACCTTGCGTATAGTAGATTTTGACTCATGGCAAGTTTCGTCATTTACTTTTCCAATTGCACCATCAACCAAAGATTCATCTCCCACCTGGTCCACGTCTTTATGCTCATGATCAGCTTTTGCCTGATTCAACCTTGCTTTATCACTACTTTCATGCCGTTTGTGGTGATGATGATGGTGCCCATGCCCCAAGCCATGAGCCCCATTTTGTGAATTGTCTTCAACATACCTCACAATCTTCTCAACAATGAAAAACAATACAATGCCAACTGCATGAAATAGTTGAGGTTTAAAGGATTACAACAAGGCTACAAGTTGCAACATGTAGAAAGATTGCAGAACGGTGACTGCCGAGCAATAAAATGCTTTCGATAAAATCAGTGCATTTACAGGATTTTACTGAACGGCAATAAAGCAGCACTAAACATATCCAGGTAAGAAGCAGTGAAACCAACAAATTCAGGTTTTAGGAAATAAGCAGCACCCAATCAATAAAGGGACACATCCATAGTCTGAAAATATTGCTACATCGAACAGACCAAAAGATAAAGCTTTACTGAAGGGCAGAAAGGAACAGAACTGAACATTTCCAGCTGAGAAGCAGTGACACCAACAGATTCAGGTTTTTGGAAATGGTAATCAGCACTAAATCAATAAAGAGAGGGATACATACATGGTCTAAAAGTATTGCTATCTTGAAAGGCCCAGCAGAGAAGGTCGTAAAAAGTAAACACTATAGAATAGACGCGTGTAGGGTATACTCACAAAGTATAGACAAGCCAACAGAAAGATCTTCCAGGGAGTGTGCATGTGCATGCTCATGAGCGTGATTGTGACCCTCATGATCATGTGAGTGAGAGTGCCCTCCACCTGAGTAGTGACAGAAAAACAATGCAAGTGAGAAACAAGTGTGGTGCTTTGACAAATGAGTCAAAAATTGCACCCACAAGTACAGAAGTCAGTAATAACATAACTAGAAAGAAGAACATGAATACAATAGTTAAAGCCAGCAACCAGCTGTGTTTAGGCCCATATGTAACATTGGAGCAACTGAATCATTTCTTAGCATTCCTGCACAATCTAACTTTTCCAGGCACTTCGAAAAGATCACCTGTCTGCTACGGTCAAGATAGCCACTTTACGGGTGAAAATATGACAGGCAATATGCTGTCCTTGATAAATCAAAGGGGACCAGAGGTACAACTTAACTAGCTATCGAAACAGTATGCTAAATTATGATATCTGATGTTGATAGTGGTACAGTAGTACAGTACAAATAAACACTAAGAAATATAAGAACTATTGAAACAGGAAAAAAGAACCTCAGAAACTATCATGGGATATACCAAAAGCATGAGGCAGTTGATGAAGAAACGAATCTCCAAGCATTGCTCCTGCCTGCAGAAACATTAAAAAAAACGATCAAAGGCACATAAGTTGTATAACTTTCAATTATGAGCAAGTTATTAGTATGAACAGAGCTCAGCACAACACAACAACATCATACATAGACTTAAAACATTTCGAAATTGAGGTGCTACAGCTCATGCTAGGCTCTTCTACATATATAAATACCATTCAAATATGAGTGCTGAGTCTGCTGACTTCTTTTGTACTGCATTGCCATTTCAGCTACTTACACAAATACATTATGATTTATAAATTCCACTAGGAAAAGAATGGTAGCAAAACAAGAGCGGAGATACTATTTTATTTTGTATCGCATAACCTTTGTTTAATTAGTATGGGAGAAAGCATTCGCATCACAGATGTGACACACCTTTTAACTTTTTTATATATATAATCGGGATGTACCACAAATAGATGGTATGATTACCGGTGCTACTTGTGTGCGAGTTCATGAGCCACAATGTTTTGTCCTCTACTGATCTTAGTAGAAAATCTTAATAATAGCATTCAATAAATCTAAGTCATTTAAAACCCACCATGGATATATCATGACAAAAACTTCACGGCTTTCAGTGAAATAATGGGACTGTTTGTTTGTTTCGACTGCAGAAGGCTAGTTTGCTGTACAGTAATTTAAAGCTGCATTCGTTGGACGTAAAGGTAAAACTTGAGATGTAGAAGAATTAGGTAGCTCTGACTGTAAATATACTCAAATGGAGAATATTGCAGGCACATCCATTTGATAACTCAGTTTGGTATCATCTTCTCGTAGATGGACACTGCACACTTACCCCAAACACTGCAAGTGAATCCACCATGGCCTTGGACGGTTTCCCCTGAAGTGCAAACGAACAAAACAGTTAGACAGAGAACACAAGGGCAGGCAAATAATCCCCAGATTACAGTGAGCCAAGTGGGACGACACTCACAGAAGATGACCGGGAGGAGGACGAGGCAGACCAGCGACGCCATGCTGACCAGCAGCGAGCACCCCATCGCGCTCAGCCACACACCTGCCCGATCGAATCCCCAAATCACTGAATCGAGTAGGAGTAATTCACGCACCCCGTCGCAAAACGAATGGAATCGAAACGGAAAATGCCTAACCCATGGGCGACGTCTCGGGATCCATGTCGCTGTGGTGATGGTGGTGGTGACCGTGTTGGTGGCCGTGGTCGTGGGGATCGTAGCCGAAGGACTCGAGTTCGAGATCCGCCTCCTCGGCCATCTCCTCCGGGAGAAGCCGCTGGATCTCGCCGTGGTCATGGCCGTCGTGGTGATGATGATGGTGGTGGTGGTGCCCGTGGCCCGCGTCGCCCTCTCCGCCGCAGCTGTGCCCGTGCCCGTGGTGGTCGTGCGGCTCGGAGTGACCGTGACCGCCGTCGTGGTCGTGGAAGGGGCAGGAGTCCGAGTGGCCGCTGGCCGCGGAGGCGGCCAGGAGCAGCAGCAGGACCGCGAGGATGTGGCGGCGCATTAGTGCTGTAGCGGCGGAGACGCGGGGACCAGGAATCAGGAGGCGGAGGATCGCTTACAGGCGCCCTCGATGGTGACGACAAGGACGAGCACGAAGAGGAGCACGACTATGCCCACCACCACGCCAAACGTCACCACGTCCATCCAAATTTATAATTACACCTCTAAAAAATCAAAGAAAAATCAAAGAAATAAAAAAAGACACGAGTTTTCCGCCGAGCGATGAACCCACGATCCCCGGATCGGGGTCTGGAATTCTGACTCGACGGCGACGAAATCGGAAGCTTCTTCTCTGGGCTCGCGTGGGAGGTGGGACTCCCCGAACGTACGCTTTGTGTCAGTGGCAAGCAAGCAGGCTCTGCTTGCGTGCGATTCGGGGAGCAATTCGATTGGGGACGACGGCACGGCTTTGAGGAGAGGAGCTCGATCGAGCTGCGTGATGATTCGCTGATGTTGCAGCAGTTGCAGGGTTGCGGTGGTTGCAGGTTGGGGACGGAGGAGAAATAATGCAAAGCTGCATACTACTTTTTGCAGAAATAATGCAAAGCTGCATAGTACTTTCTCTTCTGTGCCAGAACTTGTTATTATCTTTCTTTGTTTCTCGAACGCGCCCCCTTTTTGCAGCCTAGAGTGAAACGTCGCCATTTGCGGCTACCTTCTCGAGCATTATTGCCTTCGATCAGGCACTCGGTAGCGGGTTCAAAGACCCGGTGCATGGACAATGCACCTAGCAATACCTTCTCGAGCATTATTGGACCTTGATAGGTTCGGATTGACCATGTTGCATCTTGTCAGTGCTAACTGTTCTTGCCCGCAGTGTAGTGGAGTACCACCGCGTTGATGCTTCGTGACTCGTGAGTATGGCGACCGGCACCGGTGAGACTGAAGCATCAAGCACTGACTGTCAGGCATAGCCAAGATCAGCAGTGCTGAGGGTCGACGAACAAACCAAACTTCAGTGATCTACGACCAAGGCCCAGCCCCAGCTGATTCGCTCAAAATCTCCGGGCCTATGCAGGCCCAAATCGTCCCATTTAAAAGCACGAAAAGTGCCACGGGCAAGGGATAAAGCCGCAGAACCTGAGAACCATGGATGGAGGAACCGAGAAGCTCCTGCCGTGTCCTGGTCCTTCTCGCTCGTGGACACGATGCCCCCCGTCCTACCTCTCACAAAGCCCACGTGTCCACAGGTCGCCACGTGCCGCCTCGCCTGCCGTCGGGAGATGACCGGAAGTCAAAGCAGCCTCAGGCCGACGGAAGCGGCGAGGAACCCATCTCGTGTCAAGGTGCGAACGGCTACCAGACACGCCACTTTTCACTCGAGGACGTGCACGTTCTCTCCCTCCGTCAGGCCGGTCGGTCTGCAATGATCCGGCCTCGAAGCGATCCCTGGACGCCACGTCCACGCCAGGCATCCGATGCCCGGCGCCACCTGTGACCCCATTATAAATCTACCCTGTCTGTCTCTCCCTCTAGTTGCGAGAACCTTTGCTTCTTCCTCTGTGAGTTCCTGTTCTTTTGATCAGCAAGCCGCCGGCCGGGTGCAGATCGATCTTGTTGCGCAAGCGGAGTCCCAACGCGAGCGAAATGGGCAAATCGTGGACACTCATCACCAACCTCCACACTATCGGCGGGTAAGTACGTCGCGTTCCCCTCGACGCCGTTCAGTCGATCAATCGTTCGTTTCTTTGAACATTTTCGATGGTGTAAGCCACATCTGACTGACGCGTCTATTTTGCTCGCTCTTCTGTTCCATTTTTCAGGCCGTGCATCACCCTGCTATACCCTCTGTAAGTGCATCATCACCCGATCGATCGATTAACAGCTGAATCGCTCGTGAACGCATACTGATCAATTTCTCGTGTTGGGGGATGCGCTTGTGTGCGTGCAGGTACGCGTCGGTGTGCGCGATGGAGAGCCCGACCAAGGTGGACGACGAGCAGTGGCTGTCCTACTGGATCATCTACTCCTTCATCACGCTCCTGGAGATGGTCGCGGAGCCGGTCCTCTACTGGATCCCCATCTGGTACCCGATCAAGCTGCTCTTCGTCGCCTGGCTCGTGCTCCCGCAGTTCAAGGGCGCCTCCTTCATCTACGAGAAGCTCGTCAGGGAGCAGCTCCGCAAGTACCGCGCCAGGTACTTCCACATGGGCGCTGCCGCCGCCGATGACGACCACAAGGTGCACATCGCAAAGGCTAGCTGAGCAGGATCGATGACGACCACAAGGTGCAGAGAATAAGGTGAACAATTTCTGTTAGCTGCTCCTGTAATCTTTTAAGATATCCATCTCTCAGGGAGGCGTTGGGCGCGTCATGTGTATCTGAACTTTGTAGTATTGTGCAACACCCACCTGTAACCGCGCACGAAATGCATGCATATGTTGTAAGAGAGGATTGAAATGTGTCAAACGTGTTTGGTTTCTTTCTCCTAGGCCTGGGCGTTCGGTTAATCCAGTTAATTCGGTTCGGTCAATTCGATTGAGACAAAATTCGATTAATGAAAAATGATAACCGATTTAGTACCAAGAAAATGATTAACCACACAATTCGGTTACGGTTAATTCGGTTCGGTTATGCGATTAACCGCATTAACTGCAAACTAGTGCATGTTTCACTTTATTGGATAAATTTATACAACAAACGCAAAAATAAATAGACCAATGCGCCGTCGATAGCGATGTTGATGCACGGGTGGTCGTCGAGTGAAAATGTGTAGAGAGGATGAAGTTGGGAAAAGGTCGGATTGAAATGAGTTAGAACTGAGGAGCCTCGAGTCTATTAGGTTGAGATGACAATATCGGTTAGTTTGGTTAACCGTATTTTGTAAAAATAATAACCGCAATTTTGCGGTATACTTTGCAAAAATAATAACAGTAATTTTTACGGTTAACTATACTAGCGAAAATCTTAGGTAATTTGGTACGGTTAATTCGGTGAATCGGTTTTGCGGTTAACCGCGCGCACCCCTACTTTCTCCTTGCGGTTGATGGCTCTTGCGCTACCGAACCTGTATAACTGAAAGCATTCATCAAGGTCTGATGAGAGCTTCAACTAGAAGCGTCGAGTGAAGGAGCTATATGAATTTCTCACTTCTATCTTTATTTTTCAAAAGTTAACTGCTTTCCCGGGAGGTCTCAGTCGTACCGTCCAGAACCTCACTTTATAGATCACGAAGTGTGTGATTTATTCGCCAGGCTAACAGGTGGTGAATTTGCGCACTTTGGTGAGCCCGTACGCGTGGCTGCACGGGACCGGCTTGTTCAGCAAACACAAGCTAGTCGAGCCTGCAAAGCGTAACGTGCGAACCTGATGGGCGCTGGGCAGGATAATAGTCGATGCTGTTTCTAATCCGGTGCGCGAGGCGTCTTTGTAACCGGAGCACTGCAGTTTAGCAAATCTAAAAACTCGACCTGCCGGGGGTAAGACCGCCCCCGACGGCGTTTTGCTAAGGAGAAAAGCCTCTCACGCAGGCCGAGAAAACCCTCGAACCCCCTCCCCGATCCTACATAGGGACTCAGCTGGCCGTTGTGAGCTTCGGCGCGAGTCTTAACCATGTGCTTTGACCCAGGGAGAGCGAGGGGATTTTTTTTCACTGCAGTAGTGAACAGTAACTCGCGTTACTGTGCACTGCTACAGTGCTCCGTGAGGCACCCGGGCGAGCACCAGCGCTCGAACCCGGGTGGGCGCGCGCCCAGCCTTTCGGCTGGCGCAGCTGGCCAACTGAGCCAAGCTCAGTTCTCCAGTTTAGCAAATCTGATTTGTTCAGAAGAAAAAAGGGGCTCAAAATTTCATCCTTTAGAAAAATGTTCCAGAATCTCCACGATACATACGTCCCTTCTAATAATAATAACGACTAGTACATATACTGTAGTATAATACAACTTCCAGACACTATCGGTGTCAATTCTTGAGAGTTGAGACAAAGTTTCAAACAAACTTTTCGATCAAGCAAAAAATAAAAGATTTCTGAAAAAAATATGTGAAAAATGAAGACTTCGCTGATGCGTTACATGCCGATTTAAGATTTTGCCAGCAAAAGTAAAAGATACTTCTCTCCGTTTGGAAATACTTGTCACCCGGAAAATTACTGTAGCAACTTTGACTTTATGTTTTTTCCTACAAAATACTTAGATGTATTTGAAAGTATATAATGCTAATATAGTGTGCCTCAAAACCAACCGAACAATATGAACGTTGAAGTAACTAGAAATGTTTTAGAGAAAAAACATTTAGTCAAAGTTGCTACAGTAATTTTTCGGGTGACTAAGTACTTCCTAACGGAGTGAAGTACTACAGCACACACTCTAGAAGCTGTTCCTCCGCGAAGCTGTAACATTCTGATTTGTGAGTAACCATGCGAAGGCCCCTGCCCGCCTTGCCACAGGGCTCCACCTCCACAGCAGTGAAAACAGCGAGGTTTCTCGGTGGCACATATAGCTCGCAGTCACAAAATGAGCGCGGATTACTCGTGTCTAAGAAGAACCTCGCGATGCAAAACCTGGCGGAGCCCAGGTGCACAAGGAAGGATTGAGTCGGGGCCCCCCACTCCTTGTGTGGCCGGAGGTCTTCCCAAAGGTTGTGCGGGGCCAGGGGCGCCTGCCGCCTGCTGGCCGCGCCGGCGAGGTCGAAGGCGCAGAGGAGGTTCACGTCCTCCCTAGGGGAGAGGCCGAACCAGAGCTTGTACTCCGGGACATACGCCGCGAGGCCCCGGAGTGGCAGCGGCCAGTCGCCCAGCTTGGCCCAGGCGCCGCGCGCCGTGTCGAACGAGAAGGTGCCCTCGTTCTTCGCGGACACCCACACCTCCGAGCCGCCAACCACAGCGTAGGCGTCGATTCCGTGGTCGGAGCGGGTTGCGGCGCCAGTCCTCCCCGCCGTCGACGTGCTCGTGGAGGAGAGCTTCGAAGTAGTAGTTGTCGACTCTGTGGCTTCTTCTGTTGAGGACGTAGAGGTCGTCCCCGACGGCGACGGAGACGGGGAAGCTATAATGTGGAATCTTGGGGAGGGTTGGCCCTGCGCGCATCGCGTGCAAGCCGCCATTGTAGATGGTGGAGCGGCCCGTGTCGTTGTCCGTGATGAGCACCTTATCGGGGGCGAGGAGCATCAAGTTCATGCTCCAGGCGGAGGCGTAGAAGGTCGCGGACGGGTGAGGTAGCCGGCCATCCGCTATCGCCGGAGATCGGGCCGGCGGCAGCTTCAGGTTGAAGAAGCGCGACATGTTGATGCGATGCAGGTCCTTGGTGATGATGCCCGGCTTATTGTGACCCTGCACAACCAGGTACACAAACCGCCGTAGGGAACTCATTCCAGATGCAGGCCCCACGGGATGATGATTGATTGTCGTCCTCCTCCCGCGGCAAGAACCTGGTTCCGGGAGAAAAGAAAGAAGAGTAATTGTCAAAAATGGGACATTAACAAAATCCACTAGTTCTTACTCCCTTCAGTTTTGTTAAGAAAAATTTTTGAGTTATTGTTTGACAATGGTCAACAATTCGTCTTATTCACAATTGTTGACGTTTGAGAATTTTTGAGTTACGTTTGACTATTCGTCTTATTCACAATATTAGCTTAAATATGATTAATGTTGAATAAAACGAATTAAGCTAATATTGTGAATAAGACGAATAGTCAAACGTAACTAAAAATAGTTAAACGTCATCGAAGGGAGTACTGAACAATCGATCCACTTTACAGCTCGTACGTCATCGGAGATATGTAACTGAACAACCAATCCACTTACAACAGACAACCATTGAAAGGGAGTTGTGTGTGATGGAAAGCAAATTTTGTTTTCCTATAATCTCATAGTTCCAAAACTTAATGTGGCTGTGCATATACTTCTACTGCTCGAAATAATTCTTATTCGAGAAAATATGACAAGGAAGCAACTGCTTTGTTAACTGGAGATATGTAATTCAGAAATATCAACTTTTTGATTGGAGTGAGTATAATTCACCAAGGTGACACGCCTTTATCTTTTCTTTATAGATAAACTTCATTACACATATGTATCCTTTTCTTAGTGTTTTGCAAACATATTTCCCCTGTTAAGTGTTTGAAAATTTGAATAAAAAATATACTACTCTCTCCAGCTTTTTGGATTATTATACATTAACATCACCAATTTAAAAAACCGAAGGGAGTATGCAGAACATTGAATTCTGTGTTGCAGTGCCACACACGCAAAAAATTACTTCGGCTGATCTCGCATGATTTGTTGTCAAACATAGCTCAAATGAACAAAATTACTGAACAAGGAGGGTGCATTTGGTGCTTACCTTAAAGCAGGAACTGCGCTGGGAGAGAACAGATTTGCTCTGCCCGTTGAAATTGGCTGGAGCTTATGCCATGGCTGCATTCCTGCAGCCACGCACAGTCGAGCGCCTCCGCTTCGCTGCTGTTGCTGGAGGCGCATGGGAGGGGACGAGACGTCCGATCGAGGAGCTGAGCTGATGGATATTTCAGTGGCTAGGGTTTTGTTATGTTAGTTGGGTCGTGGACTCGTGGTCTCGTCAAGATCAGAGATCATTGGGAAGAAGCAGATCGGCGGCAAGGATAAAAAGAGGACGTGATACTATGCTATCCTCTGTTTCCAACTCTCAACACTTCTTATTTTTCTAATCATATCCCATGTTTCCAAATATTTGGCACTCGGCATTTCCCGAGATGCAGCTTAAATTTGTCCTTACAAAATGTTTCCTTTACTCCATACATTTTTATTAAGGAACACATATAGAGGCCGACTCTCTATGAAACGTGTGAGAATTGCCGTTCTCTTTTTCAACCGTGGGATGAGGATCCAACGGGTTGAAACATCACTTCAACCTCTGATCGGTTTCAGCGTTGAATTGAAAAACGAGCACTCGCTCTCCTCCACAGATCATGCTCTCCTGCCTATCATCCTCCTTTGGCGTCCTCGCCGCCGCGCTAAATACCGTGGCTCGCGCTCCTCCGGCCCAATCCTAGCCCAACCTTCATCTCCCTCCACCTCAGTCGCCTCTCTTGCCTCCTTCGCCGGGCTAGCTGCCTCATTCCGAGCTCCTCCTCTAGATTCGGCGGCCATGAAGCCCCTTCAACCCCTGAACCCTAACAACCCCTGAGCTAACCTCGGTGGAATTTGTTGTTGATTGAGAGCTTGGATTTCAGTCGATTGCAGCCAAGTGAATCTCAAAAACGTATGGTTAAATTTGGGAGGTGATAGAAATTGGAGCACACACATTTGTCAAAGTGACCAAGTATTTGTAAGCGAAGATTAGTACAGGGATCAATATAGGACGTACAACACGTTTACATGTAATGAACTGTCAATCAGAGAGAACTTTTTATATTTTCTAGGCTTTTCTATAGCGATCGTTGATCGACAATCTTCTCTTTTATGAGATTGGCTAGTTCTCATCCACATTTTCGAAACAAACAAACACGAGCGGATAATTTCTTCCATTATTAAGTTGTAATACTTTTTAATAGAAGCTGAAACATTCTAGTTCTTTAGTGACTAGACTAGAGACTTGCATATTTTATACTATATTCTATGGAATTAATTAAATGCACGTTTGTAATTTTTTCTAAAAGGTAAATCAATTTTCTATTAAAACTGGAGCATTTTTATTAATTATATGAGGAAGATAAAGTTAAAAGAGAACAAACCGGTCTTAAATAGTAACATTCTTTTTTTTCCTTTTGCTTTTTCAGATAGTAACATTCCATATGCGCCTGCTGAATGAATCTCGTAACACTCCCAGATGTTGACCGGACGGGACTCGCTGACGTGATTCTGACAGACGTGGCCCACACGTCAGTGACCGTGTCAATCTGACTTCGAGGAGGCGTTCGGTTCCGGTTTGACCTGGTCGTTTGCGCCACCGAGAGGCCCCACCGAACTGCACGCGCCGCCCAAAAGGTTGGATGCCTCCTCGCCTTCCCCACCCAACTCCACCCCAACCCCAACGGCGATAGCGGAGAGGCGAGCAATTGCAATTTGCAAATCCCGCAGACGGGATTCAAACCCACCCTAAACCCTAACCGACTCCTCCCACTCGCCGGCATGGCCCCCAAGCGCCCCGCCGCCGCCGCGTCGGGCTCGGCCTCCGACGCCTCGGACGCCGAGGCGGACGCGGGCCGCCACCGTCGTGGCCGACACTCCCCGTCCCCGGCCCGATCCCGCTCCAAGACCCCTCCCTGGACACCCGCCCCAGCGCCGCCGCGCGCTCCTCCACACCGATCTCCGCGGGCGCCGACTACGCGTCAGACTCCGACGCCGACGGCCGCGTCCAGTCCCCGAGGCGCCGTCGCGAGCGCTCCCCAAGCCCCCGCTCCGACTTCGACGCCGACGCCACCGCCGCCGCCGCCGCGGCGGGTCGCGTTCCGTCCCCGAGGCGCAACCGTGAGCGTTCCCCTCGCCTCTACTCCGACTCTGACTCCGACACCGACGCCGAAGCAGCAGCAGCCGCCGCCGCCGCCGCCGCCCGCGGCGGCCGCGTATCCTCCCCGAGGCGCTCCCGCTCCCCCCTCCTCCACTACGACTCCGACCCCGACAACTCCGGCGCCTCGGAGGACGGCGGCGAGGGGAACGTCTCGCCGCTGCCTCGCGCGCGTCGCTCCACCCGCATCGAGACCTCCAACATCAAGCCGGTCAGTTCGCGCCTGATGGACGAGCCCCGCCGCGACGCCGGCGCCGCCTCCTCCCAACGCCGCTCCAAGCGCAGCCACAGATCCCCCGCGCTGCCCTCCGCTGAGCACCACAAGCGTCCGCCCCGGGTCTGGAGCCCTGAAGACGAGGTCATCATACTGCGTGCCCTCATTGCGTTCCGTGGTAAGAAAGGCCGGCTCCCCGCATCGATTAAGGACACAGCTAAGTTGGAGAGCCAGATTCGTGGGCAGCTCACTGCTAAAGCGTCCACTACCCAGCTTAGTGATAAGATCAGGAGGCTCAAGCATAAGTACAAGTTGCTGGCGATCCGTGCGAAGAAGGGACGGGAACCAGACTTGCCAACGGATCATGAGCGTGATGTTTATGAACTTAGCAAGAAAGTTTGGGGATCAATCAGTATTGATGGTTTCAATGAAGTTGGAGCGCTCCAGACATACGAGAATGCTGGGGATGAAGAGAGCAATGAAGAGCAGGAGATTGAAGAGAGCGATGATGGCATGGAGAGTGGTTGGGATGGCCGTGACCATGCCAACAAGAGGATGAAGCCATTGAGAATTGAAAATGGGAATAGGAATGCCATTACTGGGAATGGTAATGCATTTGCAACTGGGAGTAAGAGCAGGACTAACCAAGGTGATGGTGCTGAGAAGGATGATGCTGTGAAGGGAAAACAAATGTACCCATACCTATGGGAGGCTGTTGAGGAGCTTTCAAAGGATCACCCTAGTGGGCAAATATTTAGGAAGGCATTTGGTGTACTTGAGAAGTCAAAGGCACGTGCAATAGAGGAGAAGCTACGGAAGTTCAGAATGACAGAGATCAGGCAGCAGCTGCGTCGGATGGAACTGATGAAGGAGACAGTGACCATGGTGCTTGATGCGTTGGAGGGTACCAGCTGACGTACTGTTGGAATCATGGAATGTGTGGTTCGGTGAGTATGTGGCTAAGAAAGGGTGATCGAAAGTCTTCCAGTTGCCTAGTCGTTCGAGTGTTATGGATGTAGATTGTAGGTTCTGTATCTTTTGCGGACATGGATATGCTTCGATTTCAGTTAGTTCTAGAACTTATGGTCCCTTCTTCTCATGCTCCTTGAAACATTATGCTTTATGTTGCTTAGGTGCTGACTTACGCATACCTGTCATGTGATTGATATGTTTCTGGTTTGTCTTTGCGATTTTTTCCAGTTAACATTAGCTTAGTTTTTTGGTTTTATTACATCTTTTCTACTGCATCTGTAAACATGAACGCCATTTCATTTTGTCATGGCAAATCTTGCTTGCTGGTACCTCCATTCTTTATTGTTAGCGTTTTATTGACATGACCTAAGCAAAGTCAACAATTAATTAATGCAGGGAGGAACTGAGTACAAGCTTGGTGCTTGTTAGGTTCATCTATCTTGTGGAACAAAATTAGTGATTGTTGAAATGATATACATGTTTGGAGTGACCAGGACTCAAGGTTGTTAGGAGTATTTATCGCTCATAGTTACTTGCCATTCACGATTCTGAATCATGGTCACATGGGTGCTGTTACTCTGCACTTAGTCCTTGTCAGTTTTAAGTTATTTAATTTGAGAATGTTTGGGTTTTATTTGTATAATATAAATAGCAAAATATGCACATATTTGAATTTCATAAATCTGAAGAATGGTGTACTGATATAGGATGATTCTGTAGTGGTCAATTATTCATTTGTGAGCAATGGGGTCATTAACTGCAATCAAAGTTGGAGAATGTTGCAGTCTGGAGAAAGTTGCTTTAGTGTTGTTCAAGTGGTTTTGTAATGTTTTAAAGTTTCCACAATAGTTAGTGTGAAGTTGCAGAGTGATTTCATTATAAAAGAGTATAGGGCAAAGTTTTAGGATTAAGATTATAGGGGTTTCACTTCCATATAGAGTACTAGGTCTTGTTGCTATTTTCTTGGAGATCAGTGCCCACTAAAAGGGCTTTCTGGGATTAGTACAATATGGTCTGGCATTTAGGGATAGGGGAAATTCAAATCCAAGTCTTTAGGACTGAATTCAGTTCCTAGGACGATCAACCTCATTCACATTGAGCTATTCTGAAAGAATTTCTGATATTTTTGGTTGGGGGATCACATGGAAGCCCTTCTGATCATGGGTCTTATATCTTTTTAGCTGATGATCAAAATTGTTCAACGGGACCTTGAGCATAGCTCCTAGCCCTAGGGATATCTGGTTTACCGGCTGCTATACACTATTGGTATAAAGCACCGTCATACGTAGTTGATCGCTAATCACTGGCTGGTAAGACTCAGTTAGTTGTGGTGACCTTGGTAGATGGACAGTGTTCTTTTTTTTTTTTTTTTTGTTCTTTCGGACTAGCTCTTTTAAGTAGTACAAAGAAGATAATTTCATATTGAAATAATCAACGTTTGCCTAATTTTTGGACCATTGGTCGTATCTACTTTTTGGTGATTGGAATGGAATGCAGCTGGAACAACCTATAGCTAAAAACGAAGTAATTTGATCTTCACATTCTTGATGTTATTGTTATGAGCTGATTTTGGTTTCCATAAGCTTGAGGGAGAGCTTATGGTCAGTTGCTCTGTATGTCATGTTTGAAGTGCGAAATTCTAAGCTGCATTCGGTCATTCCTGTGTGGCTGACCTTGTCTCGGCATCTTAATTTATTTTGTGCATGTCTATTAGTAGTGTGTTCTGTCAGCTGGTAGACTTTCTGATGAAAATACGAGATTGTGACGAGGCTAGGTCAATTCCCTTTTAGCTGGGCCCAAATTGATACTGGGTTTGAGCTCAAATGTGGAAATGTGGGAATCCTCCTTCGATCGCATTCGGATGTTTAGTAGGCTTGCCAAATAGTTCAAAACAAAACAGCTTATGCTCCCTCATCGTAGAAGTGCATTCTTGAATTGAATAAGAGTCTAAAAAAGATCCTAAAAAACATAGTTTCTCGTGACTTCTTTACATTAATACCATAAAAGAAGTCGTTTTGACAAACACTTCCAAAAGTGTTGCTTCCATAGAAACTAGGTGATGTTTGGTTATGGGCTGCAAACGGTAACGAAAAGGGTATCAGAAAACGCTGGTATCGTGAATGGCGGAAGCTAATCCTCATTTTGTTTGGTTCACTCAAGTAATGGAACTGGCTGCAGTCGCCGCCTTCGTCTGACAGAAGCTCCGGCGAGAGCTCCGCATGTCCAGCTTCCGCCCCAACAACCTAACCAGAGCTAGCAAGGGCTATGCCATGCGCTGTCACAGCGGGCCGCATCCCCATTTCTCGACAAGATTTTTAGGGAAGCTGTTTTTTTGTAGAAGCTGTCTTAGTGAGAATCTATGCTAAACACACCTTCAGTCGTGAATGAGAAATAAAGAAGTAACTCGTGCATGCTAGGCTGAGGTGATGTAACTGGCACCTCAGTTGATTCGTTTGTTGCTGATACGTGGAAAGTCGCATGGTTTAGATAAGTGAAAGACTCTAGGAGAGCTTTCGATGATCTTTAGAAAGCTTTTTATTTGCTTCTCAAGTTGTTTCCTTTCTGCAATGATCAGAAGTGTTGAGGAAGTATTTTTCTAGAACGAACTTTGTGAAAACGGACAAAATGTCAAAATTAGTGTCATGATCAATACTTGAATGATTGCTCGTACTCTGACCATATATTCTATATATGGAACTATTACATTTTGCAAACGTTCCTTTACAAGCTACATATTTTATAGTTGGAACTTGGAACTTAGCTAATACTTGCTTCGATGATTGCAAATACACAGTTTTTCGTCATCTTCCAGTGAAGGAATCTACTACCGAACGATTGGTTACTGCAGTGAGTTAGCTTGGACTTTCTGACAAAATGGCAGCGGGACTCTTGCATGAAACGCAAGGATGCCTGCGCGCGGCTAGCCGCTCACATGGCCTTTCAAACTTTCTTTCCGGTGAGGCGGTATGACCAAACCGCTGCATGTTCCTCTGCACTGATTATGCAGTATGGCGGCTTTGTTGAATTATCAGAACAAATTGTGTCACGGAGGTGCAGCGTTATTCAAACTTCTCCGTGGAAACACAAGTATCTATCACAAGATAGTCACTTGCGTAGTGGACTGTGCGATGGAAGGGGTCAGAACGAGCGAAATGGAATCAGGAATCTACTTGGTCCAATGAAAGTACTATCATTGCATCAGAGCAGATTGCTGAAGGCAATGGATATGTCTTGGACTGCAGCATATTCTACAGAGTGCAGATTCAGGCATCAGAAGCTCTTCGTCTCCACATAGGATTCTTTGACGCAGGTTATGTGACTGAGATTCGACGATGGACAAGGGGACATTCAGTTTTGAATCTCGGGAGTAAAAGGAGTGGTAAATACCAGGATTATCAGTTTCATGAAGTGTGACATTTGGACAACAAGCCAGCTTGGCAGAATGATCAGTTCTGTACTACATTACATGGCAATTCTCCCGGCGGGCTGATAAGTGCCAGCAAACGATTTCATGACTTTACAGAGTTCAAACATGCAATGTTTGCATCAGAGGAAGTAGTGCCCGGATGTGCTGCTAGCTGCGTGACCTTGCAGGATTAGTGCATTGACATGTCAACTCTGAACTGACAAAGTTCCTCACACGGTCACACCTTTCAATCTGCAAAGACAGATGAAACGTACGGGGGACAGGTGCATGCCACTATCACTTTGCGAATCCTCATCTCGACAGACTAGTTAGCGGGGGTTCTGTGACAAACACAGCCTTTGACATGGCTTCACAAATGCACAATGACAATGCATTGGCATATTGGACTGCGAATGGAATGTGTCTATGTGCACAATGACAATGCATTGGCACAATGACAGCCTTTGACGTTCTGAAATGAACTACTTTCAGAGAGAAAAATAATTTGACTCCTGCCCATTCCTGATGCTGGCGAACTAAGTTCCGTGTCTATGTGCCCATGCATCCATCTCCATGAATTTCTAGCGATTTGATAAAGTGCCATCTAGCTGGACTCTTACAAGAAACGGAAGGCTGACTGCGCGCGGCTAGCCGATCATGGCTTTTCAAGCCCTCTTTCCAGTGAAACGACATGGTAAACCCCTCTGTCTCTCTCGCTAGGTTGCCAGTGGGCTACGGAGACTTGCCGAATTATCGAAGCAACCTGTTTCACGCAAGTGCTACTTGCTCATTTTCGTTTTGCTAGAATCATCATTTGCGTGATGGACCGTACAAATGAGAACGTCAACTCGCCATCAGCTGGAGGCTGGACAATGGAATCGGGAATCTATTTGGTTCGCTGCACGTACGGTCATTGCGTCAGCAGATATGTACTCTTGACTCTTGAGCGAAATGAATCAACCTTGAGCAGAACGCACATTCTGCAGGTTTTTCAAAGATTTTCATATCCAAGTCTATAGTACGGCGACAAAGAGCACGGACAGAAGCGTGCTGCATTGGACCAGGAACAGTAAGACACTGTTCGAACATGGAAAATTCTCAAGAAAACAGAACCATTTCATGTGATTCTTCTTTGTACCAACGGGGCCTAATATTCTGAACCACCAAAGTCAAAACCATGCATGTTAAGACTAACAATCTGAATGATCGACCTGACCTTAATTCCCACAGTTGCAGGAACCTTAACATTTGGAGGAGCAACTTGCTAGCTGGATCCATCAGTGCCAGGTGGCTATGGAGGATCTCTTGGCTTTGGGCCGTGGAGTAATGGTGCATCCGAGGATGCGGCAGTTTGTGCAGAAAGCCTCGTCTCTCCTCGGCCTTTCATATGCTCGGTGAAGTGACAATGCAAAGTCTGAACAGACAAGCCTCCTCTCAGCCCTTGTTATGTGTGGACCGAACGTATACAAGTATGGTTTGCAGGTAGACACATCAGTACATTTTTTTTGGGGAACATCCTGTAGTGACCCGCGTTTTTGCCCGTTGTCAAAAAAACCACTAAAAATTTGAACTTTTCAAAATTTTCCAATTAAAATCAATTTGTTAGCTTTAGTTAGTAGCAAAACCAAAGCTTTTGAATTTTAAAACATGCATAAACTCACCATGAGCATTTTTTTTGAGATTTTATTGGCTTTATTTTAAATGTTTGTTTGATTTGTGTCTTTGTCTGAAATTGAAAACTCTTTCAAATTCGAATCCTGAAATTGTTTGAATCTTTTTCCTCTTCTCGGGCCGCGTTTCTCTTTTTCTCCTGGCCGGCCCAATCTCTTTTCCTTCCTTTCCTCTTTCCCTTTCCCGCGTGGGCCGCCCCGCTCCCGGCCCAGCATCGCTCGCACCAGCCCAACACCGCGCGCTCTTTTTCTTTTTCCGCCGTGTCGCTGACAGGTGGGGCCCGCCTCCGTCACCCACCTTCCGCCGCGCCGGCGCCAATCGCGCCTGCGCCCATACCGGCGTGCTTCCCCCGCCGCCCTTGTCAACTCCGCGCGCCAGTGCTCCGCACGAGGGGAAATCCACGCGGCACACCCACTTCCCGTGACGTCCAGTCGTCCCCTCCCTCTCTCCTTTCGCGCGCGCCACGATTCCTCCACTCCGGCGAGCTCCACTCTGCGAACGTCAGCCACAGCAGCTCTCTCCCTCGCCTTGTCTCGTCCGCGCCACTGCTCAAGCTCCGCGCCGCCGTCATCCCCGTCCTCGGCGAGCGCGAACCGCCTTAGCGCGTCACTCGCGCATTTACTCCGGCAAGATTTTTCCTCGCCGGCAAACCGACCTAAGGTGAGGGCGAACCGCCATTGCCGTCTATAAAGCAAGACCGAGACCCCCTCTTTCCCTTTCTATTTCCATTCGCCACCACCACCCACTCCCAAGCTTCCCACTGTTCTTTTCCCCATTTCTCTCCCTCTCCGGTGAACTCTCCGGTGAGCCCTCTCTCTGCCATAGGTGAGCCTCATCGTCTCGTTCTCCTTCTCTCAACTTCTCCTTTCCGCGCTCGATCTCACTGAGCTCACCTCGTCCACAGCCGTGACTTGAGGAGCGAGATCGGCGTCGCAACCCTAACCGCCGTCCTCTCCGTCGCCAGCCACCTCCCGTCCACTTCTCTCCAGCCCGAGCTCGCGGTAAGTTGCACCGTGCTTCTCTCTCTCTCGTGCGCCATCTCTCCTTCTCTCTCGCACTCTCGCGCCACCCGTGCACCGAGCGTCGGCTCCGCCGCCGCCTTTTCCTCTCGCCGCCGGCCGCCGTGAGCCTCCTCCGGCCCGGCCGAGTCCACCGGACGATTCGCCCTACCCTCACGCACGCCCTCGGTAGCACACACTCGCGCATAACCACGCGCACGCCCTTTTCTCCTTTCCTCGCCGGCGCGCCGCCAACTCCGGCGACGTCGCGCCGCCGCGTCCGTCGTCCCCGTCGACGACATCACCTCCCATCCCACTCGCCGTCGCGCGTAGATTCCGTAGGTATGCTCCACATCCCCATCCGACCTCTGTAGCCGTCGCCGGCGACGATTCCGGCGAGGCCAAACCGCGCGCCGCCGTGCGCTGAACCGGTCGCGACGCCGGTGACGTGGCCGCCACGCCAGCGCGCGGGCCCGCGACGACCCAGTCGCCCCCGCCACGTGGTGCGCCCGGCGCACCGTGAACTCCACGCACCCCACTCCGGTCCACGACGCATGTGGACCGAGTTCACAGCACAGTACCACAAAGTGGACCCGGCCCCATTTGGCCCACATGTCATTCCCTCACATCCTCTGTTTTCGCTAAGTCCACACGCGCAGGGTACACAGAAAACCTGTTTCGACACTTTTCCAATAACAGAAAAATTCCAAAAAATTCCTAAAAATACTTTATCACCTCCTAATCATTGTACAACCCTTGGTTATTTCAAATTAATTAGGATTATGGCTATAACCAATTACTTAGCCTAATCCTGATCAATTTCCTTTCTTTTACTTCGAAAATCAATATCTCCATCGTTCTAACTCCGATTTTGGCGAATCTTGCGCCAAAATTCATCTAAAATCCTAATCTATCCAGTGCCACCAAAATCAACCCCCATCTGATCTTATTTGGATTTTATTTGGATTTATTGCTCTGTTAAATTGATTGTAGCGGTAGATTTACCTTTTAATAAATCGATAGATAATCAAGACGAAGAGGCTGAGGATCCTGATTACGAGGATTTAGAGGAAGAAGAGCTTGGTGAAGGCAAGTCTAACTTCCATTGATCATATTGATCCTATGTTTGCAAATATCCTAATTAGAGCTGTTTATAAATAAATTGCACGGTATTTAAATGAATTTAAATGCTAGAATGGTCCTATGCAATATTTGATTGCCTGCCTTGACTTGATTATCTCCTGTATCCTTGTAACCCCTAGGAATCAACATCATTAATTTAATTAATGAGTTGTTGATATGCTCGCTGCTTAGGACCTTCACATGTGTTTAATTAATATTGCTCACATGATTTTCGTGTAAATGCGTGTGTCTGGTGGTGTGTGTAAATGTGAAATTGGGTGGTTAATAATAAGTGCAACCCTAGTGAGGGATGTTTTCCGGCGGGACCAGGTGAGGTAGTCCTCAGTGGGGAGGCTATCTCTGGGACGCCCTTCCACTCGTGGATCGGCTATTGAAGATGCCTGGTTCGGTCGTATAAGGACCGGTTCTTGTGCCGCCTTTGCCTAGCACCCCTCGCGCAGCCACGAGCCGTGAATGGGCACGGAATTGGAACCACACCCTATTAGTACTCACCCGGTACCCCCCGGAGGCAGGAGATTGCAACGGAGTCCCAGGAGAAGACTCGTTCGTTGGTGGGTGTTCGAGATCCGGCATTTATGACTGGCCATATTATTATGATTGTGAAGCCCCTGGTGATGTCCGTGGGGGATGCCGTGGTGGTACCAAGTAGGTATGGGACCTTTAGTGGGACAGTCCAAACTATGACGATAGGGAGGACTGGACCACCTTGTGGGGAAATTTGTGCACCCTTGGCCAAGGTTAAGAATCTTTCCGGAAAGCCGTGTTCCACGGTATTGGACAACGCGAAAGCATCGGCCACACTATGATTAGATTTTCTGCGTGAGTCCCCTTGGTGTGTTTTTGGGAAAACGCCGGTTTGGAGCCGTGTGCTGGTTGTCGGCCAGTGATAAAATTGAGGAACTGGCGGGATGGATTGCATCTCCCCAGGGCCGCCCAACCCCACTAATCTCTACAGATACTTGATTAGAATTGCGAAATGCTTTGCTTTCAAAACAACCTTTGCATAAACTTGGCTTTCTCGCCTTGTCTCTAACCCTGAGCCTAATCCTTTGATAATCCCTTGCATAATCATACCCCTCGTGTTAGGCTTGCTGAGTACCTTAAGTACTCACCCTTGCTTAAATCATTCAGAAGAAGAGCCTGAGTATGACTTTCAAGCTGATGGTGAAGAAGAGTAGAGTTCGGCCTACGCTCAAGCGGTGCCTGTAGGAGTGGAGCCGTGTCGTCTTCCGCTAGAATAAGTGTTAGCCCTGGCTGCTGCGTCAGCTTCTGAGCGTGATGCCTGTGAGTGTTGAGGCTGCTCGCCTCTTTTGTATCAAAGACCTTTATGTATAAAAAGGCTTGTAATGACTTTCGGTAATATAAATAAAGTATTTGCTGTGAAGCATTCTGTGAAAGTGTCGTATCAGCTACTGATCCAGGGACTGATACGGTAAACACTAAGTACTTCAGAAATGGGGTACGACAGAGTGGTATCAGAGCCATGCTTGTCCGTAGGCCAAACCATAGGTTGAAATCGAGTGAGAAGAGTGCGATATTTTGTAAAGATTTATTTTATAAAATCTCCCTTACCTTATTTCTATTTATAAAATTATTTTCACCGGTACTTACCCGTCTTTTCAACATTTTGTTGAACAGATGGAGGCCCTTCGTCAGGAGCTTGACCAGCTGGAGGCGCAGCGCGCCCAGACCGCCCGCGTTCTCGAGCAGACTGCCGAGAGGTGGGGCGAGGACCAGCGCCGTCTGGCAGAGACTCGAGCTCAGCTTGCGCAGGCACAGGCTCAGCTTGCTGCTTGCCAGGCTGAGAGAGACCGCCTGCAGTGGACCCTGGACTACACCCGTCGTTTCTGGGAGGAGGATGCGATGTACCTGATCCGTAAGCTCAACAGCCACTACAGGTACTGCCACGAGGAGCACGGAGGACCCCGCCGCCACTTCACAGTGAGGACAGGAGGACCGCACGGACACTACCACTACGCCTGCCCGACCGACACGGAGGAGGACTCCACTACCCTTGCAGGTTCAGACACTACCGTGGACTCCCCTGAGGTTGAGCCAGCAGACGACTCCGAGGAGCTTGCCCGTTGGGCAGCAGAGCTTGAGGCCGCCCTTGAGACCGTTGGAGACTCCGAGGAGGAGCCGATGGAGGACGAGCCCGTTGTGGACGTGTCGTCAGGGAGTGAGTCGGTGGCGGACAACGTCATCGATCTCACTGGCACTGACGATGAGATGGATATGGACGAGTTTGTGGTGATCGACTCGCCCGCACCAGAGGCGCCAGCAGCACCACGCCTTGTTGGAGACGTGGATCTCGACGAGTACTACAGGCTGATCAGCACTGGCACCGTCGACCTCACCCAGGACCCGTTCGACCTCTACGCCGAGTGGCGCCAGGACCGTGGCTTCGACGCCTGAGCAGCAGAGTTGGCGCCATGGAGTAGCCTTGCTAGTTAGTAGTGGCAGCCGTTGCCATGAGTCGTGGTGTCTAGTAGTGTTAGGTGTGTCAGTGGTGTGTCCCAGTAGTTTCGAGTCAGAGTCGCCCGGTGGTCGAGTCGTAGATCGTCGAGTCCTTGTATATAAATAAAAGGACTTGGGTATGTATGATCGAACCTTGTTATTGTGAATAGGCTTGCTGTAATGATGTATTGATGCTGGTTTTAACTTGTTTGTGTGCTTGCAAGATCTGTGGAATTTCTTTTCCATTTATCTTGTTTGTTCTGCCTCGTAGTTTGTAGTTTCGCCTTGTAGTTAGTTAATCGCCTGAGTGTCTTAACTCACCTTCTTGCTAATCTCTCCATCAGATGCCTCCCAAAAGATCTGCCAGAATTCAGCAGCGTCAACGCCGAGAGCGTAACGCTCAAGATAATGATCAGGATGATGTCCACAGTGCAGGACGTGGACGTGGTAGAGGAAGAAATAATAATCAGCGTGGCAGAGGTAGAGGAGGAGGTAGAGGTGGAGGCAGACATGATACTGAACAAGATTATCAGGAAGAAGAAGTGAGTCAAAATCAGCAGGAAGTACAGGATGAGGTTGGAGAAAACAATGATCAGAATAGAAGTGAAGGACAACAGAACCGTGGTAGAGGTGGTAGAAGAGGTGGTGGAAGAGGTGGTGGAAGAGGTGGAAGAATACCCGCAGCACCTGTCACCAACCTAGTAGCTGTGATGGATAATCAGACTCGTCTGATGGAAATTATTGCACAGGGACTTATGGACAGAGCTCCTGGTCAACAGAGCAAAATGTCAGAATTCATGAGACTCAGGCCCCCGACCTTCGAGGGTACTGAGGAGGATCCTCTGGCAGCTGATGATTGGCTACGTGATATCACCAAGAAATTGCACTTGGTGAATGCTGATGACAGAGAAAAAGTTCTTCTGGCATCTCACCAGCTCAAGGGAGCAGCAGGAGAATGGTGGGATAATTACCGTGAGGGTGCAGAAAATGCAGACGCTATTACCTGGGAGGAATTCCAGGAGGAGTTCAGGAGGTATCACATCCCAGAAGGTGTGATTGAAATGAAGGCCGATGAATTCCGCTCTCTGAAGCAGGGAGCGATGACAGTAAATCAATATATCAGGAAATTCATGAAATTGGCCAGATATGCTCCTGATGATGTTAATACTGACAAGAAGAAGCAGGATCGCTTCAGAAAGGGCTTAATCCTGGATTAAAAGTGCAGTTGGTTACTCATATTTATCCTGATTTCAACACTCTCATGAACCGTGCACTTCTGTTGGAGGATGCTCGCTCTCACATTGATCATGATAGGAAGCGCAAATTCAATGCGCAGAAGTTTAAGCAGCAGGAGAGAAATCAGAAGCCAAGGTTTAATAATAATTTTCAGAAGCCAAAATATCAGTCTACCATGCAGTATAGGACCTCAGCATCCAATCAACCAAGTTCAGCACCGTCCTACCGCAATCAAAATTCTGGTAGTCAGCAGAGGAGCAGTTCCAGTGTTGTGCAACCTAACAACAATGATAAAAGGACTTGCTTTCACTGCCGTGAGCCTGGTCACATGATTGCTAGATGCCCTTACTTGAGCCAAAATAATGCTCCCACTCAGCAGCACCAATCAAACAGTGCCAGAACTGCAGCTTCTGGAAATGGTCGTGGTGGGCAGCAACCCTCTGGACAGCAGCGGAGGACTAATCAATCCTTCGGTCGAGGAAAAGTCAATCATATTAATGCAGATGAAGTTGAGGACACTCCTGATGTTGTTCTTGGTGAGTATCTTGTCAACTCCATTCTTGCAACCGTTCTGTTTGATTCTGGAGCTTCGCATTCGTTTGTTTCTTCAAAGTTTGTTGCTGCAAATGGTTTGCCAACTGTCATGCTAAAACAACCCCTGATAATCCGGACTCCCGGGGCCGAGACCAAAAGCTATTTGGGATGCCCACGGGTTAAGATCCTTTTAAGTGGGGTAGAGTTTCTAGCGAACTTAGTAGTCCTAGAATCCCAGGGGATAGACGTTATCCTCGGGATGGACTGGTTGAGTAAGCATCACGGCAATATAGCCTGTGACACCAGAAAAGTTACCCTGGTAAACCATAAAGGAATTAAAGTGGTATGTGAACCAAAAAGGTCAAAAGTTGTACCAATGGTTCATAGTATGGAAGCAAGACCGTTGGAGGAAGTGCCAGTGGTCTGTGAATATCCCGATGTGTTTCCAGAAGAGTTGCCAGGCATGCCACCTGACAGAGACATAGAGTTCATCATTGACCTCATTCCCGGCACAGCTCCAATAGCAAAGAGACCGTATAGAATGGTAGCAAATGAGTTAGCAGAATTGAAAGCACAAATAGCTGAGTTACAGGAAAAAGGATTTATTAGACCGAGTTCATCACCATGGGGATCACCTGTTCTGTTTGTTAAAAAGAAAGACGGCAGTCTCAGAATGTGTATAGACTACCGCTCTTTGAATGAAGTCACCATCAAGAATAAATATCCACTGCCCAGGATCGATGATTTATTTGATCAATTGAAAGGAGCCAAGCATTTCTCCAAAATTGATTTAAGATCTGGGTATTATCAGCTAAAAATCAGGGAATGTGATATTCTCAAGACAGCTTTTGTCACCAGATATGGTCAGTATGAGTTTACAGTGATGCCATTTGGATTGACAAATGCACCTGCATACTTTATGAACCTGATGAATAAAGTGTTTATGGAGGAGTTAGATCGGTTTGTCGTTGTCTTCATTGACGACATACTTATCTACTCCAAAAGTGCAGAAGAACATGAGCAGCATTTGAGGATTGTGCTAGAGAAATTGAGAGCTCATGAGCTGTATGCCAAGTTCAGTAAATGTGAGTTTTGGTTAAATAAAGTGGCTTTTCTTGGTCACATTTTGACAGAAGAAGGAGTATCAGTGGATCCAGCCAAAGTTGAGGCAGTTCTTAACTGGAAGCAACCAACCACTGTGACAGAAGTCAGAAGTTTCCTTGGTCTAGCTGGTTATTACCGCAAATTTATTGAAGGTTTCTCAAAAATAGCAAGACCAATGACCGCCTTGACACAGAAAGGAAAAGAATTCAAATGGACAGAAGCTTGTGAGAGAAGTTTTCAGGAACTAAAGAAAAAGTTGACCACAGCCCCAGTACTGGCCTTACCAGACATACACAGAGATTTTGTCGTATATTGCGACGCATCTCGACAAGGATTGGGATGTGTGCTTATGCAAGATGGCAGAGTTATTGCATATGCATCAAGGCAGTTGAAAACGCATGAGCAAAATTATCCCACTCATGATTTGGAGCTAGCAGCAGTTGTGCATGCTCTCAAGATTTGGAGGCATTATTTGATTGGCAATAAATGTGAAATATATACGGATCACAAGAGTCTGAAATATATTTTCACACAACCGGATTTAAACCTCCGACAGAGAAGATGGTTGGAATTAATAAAGGATTACGACCTAGAAATTCACTACCATCCTGGAAAGGCAAATGTGGTTGCAGATGCACTAAGCCGCAAATCTCAGAATAATGGGATTAAAATGCGGAAACGAAGCCCTGAGCTTGTGGAAGAATTCAAACAATTGAATCTCCACTTCGCTAAGCCAGGCCGTCTGAATACTTTATGTGTGGAACCAACTCTGGAAAAGCAAATTAGAACAGCTCAGGAATCAGATGAAGAAATAAATGAGCTAAAGAAAATGACAGGGTTGGATAAAGCCCCTGGATTCCGAGTGGATAATCAGGGCATTTTATGGTACAAGGATAGAATTTGTGTACCAAAAACTGGTGGATATCAGAAACTGATTATGGATGAAGCTCATAATTCAGCGTATTCTATTCATCCTGGATGCACAAAAATGTATATGGACCTGAAACAGAAATATTGGTGGTCAGGAATGAAAAGAGGCATAGCAGAATTTGTTGCTCGCTGTGATATTTGTAGCAGAGTAAAAGCAGAGTATAAAAGACCTGCAGGATTACTGCAACCTCTCCATGTTCCAGAGTGGAAATGGGATGAGATCAGTATGGATTTCATCGTAGGGTTACCCCGTACCCAAAAAGGATATGATTCCATATGGGTTATTGTGGATCGACTGACAAAAGTGGCACACTTTATACCTGTGAAGACAATATATAGGGGAAATCATTATGCTCAGCTGTACATAGACAATGTGCTCAAACTACATGGAGTTCCTCGCAGAATAGTGTCAGATCGAGGCACACAGTTCACCTCGATATTTTGGAAAAGTTTGAATAAATTGCTCGGAACAAGACTGGATTATAGTTCAGCATATCACCCACAAACCGATGGTCAGACAGAAAGGGTAAATCAAATCCTGGAAGACATGTTGAGAGCATGTGTACTAGCCTATGGAAAAGATTGGGAGAAAAGTTTGTCCTTTGCAGAGTTCTCATATAACAACAGTTATCAGGCCAGTTTGCAGATGTCACCATTTGAGGCACTGTATGGCAGAAAATGCAGAACCCCGCTGATGTGGTCAGAAGTTGGAGAACGTTCTTTCTTCGGACCCGCAGTTATCAGAGATGCAGAGGAGAAAGTAGCTTTGGTCAGGGAAAATTTAAAAGCAGCTCAAAGCAGACAGAAAAGTTATGCTGATACCCGACGCAGAGATTTGAGCTTCGAAGTTGGAGATTATGTGTATCTCAAAGTGTCACCGATCCGAGGAACCAGGAGATTCCAAATAAAAGGAAAGTTGGCACCGAGGTACATTGGACCTTTTAAGGTACTTAAAAAGATAGGAGCCGTAGCATATCGCCTCGAGCTTCCAGAAGAAATGTCAGATGTGCACGACATTTTTCATGTATCGCAATTAAAGAAATGCCTAAGAAAACCAGAAGAAATAGTCCCTCCAGAAGTGATGGACCTACAGCCTGATCTCAGATATCAGGAAAGGCCAATTAAATTTTGGATGTGGCAACTCGACTAACAAGGAGGAATGCTATAAGGTTTTGCCGAGTTCAGTGGAGTAATCACACCGAGCCAGAGGCAACATGGGAAAGAGAAGATGATCTCAAGCGAGAGTTCCCTTACCTGTTCGAGGAAGAGCCGGAATCTCGGGGACGAGATTCTCTTTAAGTGGGGTAGGTTGTAGTGACCCGCGTTTTTGCCCGTTGTCAAAAAAACCACTAAAAATTTGAACTTTTCAAAATTTTCCAATTAAAATCAATTTGTTAGCTTTAGTTAGTAGCAAAACCAAAGCTTTTGAATTTTAAAACATGCATAAACTCACCATGAGCATTTTTTTTGAGATTTTATTGGCTTTATTTTAAATGTTTGTTTGATTTGTGTCTTTGTCTGAAATTGAAAACTCTTTCAAATTCGAATCCTGAAATTGTTTGAATCTTTTTCCTCTTCTCGGGCCGCGTTTCTCTTTTTCTCCTGGCCGGCCCAATCTCTTTTCCTTCCTTTCCTCTTTCCCTTTCCCGCGTGGGCCGCCCCGCTCCCGGCCCAGCATCGCTCGCACCAGCCCAACACCGCGCGCTCTTTTTCTTTTTCCGCCGTGTCGCTGACAGGTGGGGCCCGCCTCCGTCACCCACCTTCCGCCGCGCCGGCGCCAATCGCGCCTGCGCCCATACCGGCGTGCTTCCCCCGCCGCCCTTGTCAACTCCGCGCGCCAGTGCTCCGCACGAGGGGAAATCCACGCGGCACACCCACTTCCCGTGACGTCCAGTCGTCCCCTCCCTCTCTCCTTTCGCGCGCGCCACGATTCCTCCACTCCGGCGAGCTCCACTCTGCGAACGTCAGCCACAGCAGCTCTCTCCCTCGCCTTGTCTCGTCCGCGCCACTGCTCAAGCTCCGCGCCGCCGTCATCCCCGTCCTCGGCGAGCGCGAACCGCCTTAGCGCGTCACTCGCGCATTTACTCCGGCAAGATTTTCCTCGCCGGCAAACCGACCTAAGGTGAGGGCGAACCGCCATTGCCGTCTATAAAGCAAGACCGAGACCCCCTCTTTCCCTTTCTATTTCCATTCGCCACCACCACCCACTCCCAAGCTTCCCACTGTTCTTTTCCCCATTTCTCTCCCTCTCCGGTGAACTCTCCGGTGAGCCCTCTCTCTGCCATAGGTGAGCCTCATCGTCTCGTTCTCCTTCTCTCAACTTCTCCTTTCCGCGCTCGATCTCACTGAGCTCACCTCGTCCACAGCCGTGACTTGAGGAGCGAGATCGGCGTCGCAACCCTAACCGCCGTCCTCTCCGTCGCCAGCCACCTCCCGTCCACTTCTCTCCAGCCCGAGCTCGCGGTAAGTTGCACCGTGCTTCTCTCTCTCTCGTGCGCCATCTCTCCTTCTCTCTCGCACTCTCGCGCCACCCGTGCACCGAGCGTCGGCTCCGCCGCCGCCTTTTCCTCTCGCCGCCGGCCGCCGTGAGCCTCCTCCGGCCCGGCCGAGTCCACCGGACGATTCGCCCTACCCTCACGCACGCCCTCGGTAGCACACACTCGCGCATAACCACGCGCACGCCCTTTTCTCCTTTCCTCGCCGGCGCGCCGCCAACTCCGGCGACGTCGCGCCGCCGCGTCCGTCGTCCCCGTCGACGACATCACCTCCCATCCCACTCGCCGTCGCGCGTAGATTCCGTAGGTATGCTCCACATCCCCATCCGACCTCTGTAGCCGTCGCCGGCGACGATTCCGGCGAGGCCAAACCGCGCGCCGCCGTGCGCTGAACCGGTCGCGACGCCGGTGACGTGGCCGCCACGCCAGCGTGCGGGCCCGCGACGACCCAGTCGCCCCCGCCACGTGGTGCGCCCGGCGCACCGTGAACTCCACGCACCCCACTCCGGTCCACGACGCATGTGGACCGAGTTCACAGCACAGTACCACAAAGTGGACCCGGCCCCATTTGGCCCACATGTCATTCCCTCACATCCTCTGTTTTCGCTAAGTCCACACGCGCAGGGTACACAGAAAACCTGTTTCGACACTTTTCCAATAACAGAAAAATTCCAAAAAATTCCTAAAAATACTTTATCACCTCCTAATCATTGTACAACCCTTGGTTATTTCAAATTAATTAGGATTATGGCTATAACCAATTACTTAGCCTAATCCTGATCAATTTCCTTTCTTTTACTTCGAAAATCAATATCTCCATCGTTCTAACTCCGATTTTGGCGAATCTTGCGCCAAAATTCATCTAAAATCCTAATCTATCCAGTGCCACCAAAATCAACCCCCATCTGATCTTATTTGGATTTTATTTGGATTTATTGCTCTGTTAAATTGATTGTAGCGGTAGAT
This sequence comes from Eragrostis nindensis, assembly GCA_012490785.1. Lineage (NCBI taxonomy): Eukaryota > Viridiplantae > Streptophyta > Magnoliopsida > Poales > Poaceae > Eragrostis > Eragrostis nindensis. Next base: position 103,959 of record JAAXCT010001630.1, on the reverse strand, counting down.
TTACCTTTTAATAAATCGATAGATAATCAAGACGAAGAGGCTGAGGATCCTGATTACGAGGATTTAGAGGAAGAAGAGCTTGGTGAAGGCAAGTCTAACTTCCATTGATCATATTGATCCTATGTTTGCAAATATCCTAATTAGAGCTGTTTATAAATAAATTGCACGGTATTTAAATGAATTTAAATGCTAGAATGGTCCTATGCAATATTTGATTGCCTGCCTTGACTTGATTATCTCCTGTATCCTTGTAACCCCTAGGAATCAACATCATTAATTTAATTAATGAGTTGTTGATATGCTCGCTGCTTAGGACCTTCACATGTGTTTAATTAATATTGCTCACATGATTTTCGTGTAAATGCGTGTGTCTGGTGGTGTGTGTAAATGTGAAATTGGGTGGTTAATAATAAGTGCAACCCTAGTGAGGGATGTTTTCCGGCGGGACCAGGTGAGGTAGTCCTCAGTGGGGAGGCTATCTCTGGGACGCCCTTCCACTCGTGGATCGGCTATTGAAGATGCCTGGTTCGGTCGTATAAGGACCGGTTCTTGTGCCGCCTTTGCCTAGCACCCCTCGCGCAGCCACGAGCCGTGAATGGGCACGGAATTGGAACCACACCCTATTAGTACTCACCCGGTACCCCCCGGAGGCAGGAGATTGCCACGGAGTCCCAGGAGAAGACTCGTTCGTTGGTGGGTGTTCGAGATCCGGCATTTATGACTGGCCATATTATTATGATTGTGAAGCCCCTGGTGATGTCCGTGGGGGATGCCGTGGTGGTACCAAGTAGGTATGGGACCTTTAGTGGGACAGTCCAAACTATGACGATAGGGAGGACTGGACCACCTTGTGGGGAAATTTGTGCACCCTTGGCCAAGGTTAAGAATCTTTCCGGAAAGCCGTGTTCCACGGTATTGGACAACGCGAAAGCATCGGCCACACTATGATTAGATTTTCTGCGTGAGTCCCCTTGGCGTGTTTTTGGGAAAACGCCGGTTTGGAGCCGTGTGCTGGTTGTCGGCCAGTGATAAAACTGAGGAACTGGCGGGATGGATTGCATCTCCCCCAGGGCCGCCCGACCCCACTAATCTCTACAGATACTTGATTAGAATTGCGAAATGCTTTGCTTTCAAAACAACCTTTGCATAAACTTGGCTTTCTCGCCTTGTCTCTAACCCTGAGCCTAATCCTTTGATAATCCCTTGCATAATCATACCCCTCGTGTTAGGCTTGCTGAGTACCTTAAGTACTCACCCTTGCTTAAATTATTCAGAAGAAGAGCCTGAGTATGACTTTCAAGCTGATGGTGAAGAAGAGTAGAGTTCGGCCTACGCTCAAGCGGTGCCTGTAGGAGTGGAGCCGTGTCGTCTTCCGCTAGAATAAGTGTTAGCCCTGGCTGCTGCGTCAGCTTCTGAGCGTGATGCCTGTGAGTGTTGAGGCTGCTCGCCTCTTTTGTATCAAAGACCTTTATGTATAAAAAGGCTTGTAATGACTTTCGGTAATATAAATAAAGTATTTGCTGTGAAGCATTCTGTGAAAGTGTCGTATCAGCTACTGATCCAGGGACTGATACGGTAAACACTAAGTACTTCAGAAATGGGGTACGACACATCCGTACATGTTAAAATACTATACTCCACAAAGTCTCATCTTGTGAATATTAAATATAACAAGGAGATGTCTCATTTTCAAGTGACTGAGATTTTGCTAATCTCTCATCACTTTTTCAGTCATTGGATTTAGATCTAACCATCGAAATTTTTCATTCACTTGTGCAAGAAAAATAGTCTTCGAAAAACAAAATTGTTTCACCTAAGAACTATTTGTTCCATAAGTGCAGTTTCATTGTTCCTTTAGTGCAGTCCGGTTGTTCCATAAGTGTGTTTTCATTGTTCCGAAAATATGACTTAAACGAATCTCAATCACCTGAGAACAAGCAAATCTCATACGACAATAGTTGTGTGACAAATATAGGAAGTGATAGATGCGAGTTCTTACGTCAATCTGTGTCACCTTCTCGAGTAATAAAAGTGCTAGGCATGATGTCTACACCTAATGCCAAGCGTTATTTCAATCATTTTACATGATTTTATAACATATTCATATTTAAGTCATCACTGAACAATATCTGAGGTTGCTTGTAGACCAAATGATATCTAATGTAAAGAGAACCGGGCAGTGCCCGGGTGGTCTGCTCCGCTGGTGTGCGGGCGACCCACGCAGGTTCGAGCCCCGGGACTCGCAGCCGCGCGTCTCACCGGAGCAGTAGGCTCCAAAAATAATCCCGTGACCTTCGGAGGCCGTCGCCATCCACAGTTTCGTCCAGATGCCTCTCACGCGTGTGAGCCACAAGGGGAGTGCGACGTCCCTCGTCGCGCATCGGATTCTGGTGTTTCTGATGATCTTTCGAAGGACGCGGTCGTCAATGCTGTGTGTAGCTGTAGGGCTGGTTGTGTGTGTGGGTGTGTGTTGGTGTGAGTTGTGGGGTGAGTGCGTGTGTACGCACACGAACAGATACTACAGTTGTACTCAGTTTGAGAGGCTCAAAAAAAAAAAAGATATCTAATGTAAATAAATAAAAAAATCATAAACACCTTTTTTACAGTAAAGAACAAGGCGCCCATCAGCATGAGTTTGGAAGCGAACAAACAACGGCAGCACGGACCGTACAAGAGAGAAGTCAGGTCGGCGGCGAAGGTTTCAAAACAAACAATTAGGTGTTGTCGTCACTTGTATATTTTGCGCTGGAACAGTCCATGTCAATGGATTCAGTACGTTCAACTTGGAAAGTCAGAAAGATGTGTTGTCAGTACAACTAAGAATGCATACATAAATAATTTTAAATGGTTTGTCGTTCCTTAAAAGTTACTACCTGTGATGAACTATCCTGATAACGTTTTAATTTCAGGTATCACAGCATGATTGTCGATCAATGTAAGCTTGAGACTTGAAACTAAATCGGGTTAAGATACTAGTACTGAAAAAAGAAGATGGTCCACATTTTTTTAATTGAATAAGAGCGATGTTAACAACTGTTTAATTATCTGAAGGAAACAAACAATTTATCAAAGTTAGGCCACATATATGCATAGTACATTGCAATGTTTTAGGTTCCGTGTACGAGACAGCAGGAATGCTGCAGAATGGAACGAGTTGCAGATCATAAAATACAAATCTACACATATCCAAAGTATATTTTACGAGCAAGTTAAGGCATGTGCCAATGTCAGTGTGCTCATTTGACGGATTCCTTGAAGTATACTACTGACAGGAACACTTAATTCATCAATCATCACAGCATGCACACAACTCTTTTGGGAACGAATACAGCATGCATACAACTTGGCGGTATAGTAAACCGCTATTTGATTTCTGACTTTGGGTTCTGACTTCGTGAGTTTGGAACCCCCAACCCAAAAAATAATCAAGTCTGCTCGACAACATGAAGAAATTAATTCAAATATGCATATCGTGCACTCCATCTGGAGCCTGTTAATAGCATGATAGCTAGTAGAAGATAAGACAAACGAGATGTTTAGTCTTTGGCACAATTTGGATTGAGAGCATATCCAGTGTTAAGACTACTTTAGGTGTTCCCATCAAGCTAAACCCAAGAGGCCAAGACCAGACCATGTGCGCAAGCTGTATAACAATATGGCTGAGAATGCATCACGACATATATTTGCACCAAAGAAACTAAGAAAACAGTACAGAACAAATCGTAATCGATGTGTTCATATACCCGCAAAAAAAAATATACCTTTTATACTGGCTGCAAGCTGACACACTCGAGACGAATATATATATGAGATATGATTGGCTATATATTTTTCATATCGCCTTTTGCCCTTTTGGTCCCACCGATCAGCCTCCTTAAAAAAAAAAGGTCCACAAAGCCGATAAACTTTGAACGACTGAACCTTAGTTAGCTCCCCAAGTGCACACGGACCGAGAAGGCAATAGAAACAATATAATTGGCTCTGACGTCTACCTCTAGCACCGGGTCCACTCATGGACGACGAAACTACAGGCTGCACTCGGATACGGCTCCCGTACCGTCGTCGCCGCTTGTCTGCACTACGGCAGCTGAAATGAAGTCGACGGAAACGACAACAGGAGCTTATCTGTCAGAAGAAGAAGATCCAACGGGAGATGATCGAGACACAACAGTTCTCTTTGCGAATAGTATAGTGGACGGCCAGCCGCCACGACGCCGAACCGTGTGCACGAAAATTGGTTTGCTATCGCTATGCGTGCATGGACAAGATCTTGGCGTATGGAAAAGCAGAAGATTAGAGACAGGCGGCGTTCCAGTGCCCTTTTTTTGCTTTGTATGGGTACGTGTTTCAGTGGCTTTGTTCTTTGTATATGTTTGTATCTGACCTCTCGATTCAAAAAGATCACAAATCGTTTCATCTGATGATGTTGCACGAGCTATATCTTACTAGTTGTAAGTGTCGTGGGCAGATGATCTTAGAAATATCTCTCTCTTTTTTCCATCGACCATCCATGAATATCTTTGCGTGCGTTTTATTTCTGCATAGCTGGCACCACCTTGGTCGTTCTACTTCGCAGTATATTATCGAAAGGTTCAGACATATATCACGGTTCCCTGCAAGGTGCACTACTCTATCTACAAAACGTTGAAAGAAGTCAATACGAGTGCAGGACAAGTATGTGGTCTACTGTGACGTCCCGCCTCCACGAGGCCGGGCCCGCACGCCTGGCAGCTCTCTAGGATCTCAAGACTGTCCCCTCAGACCAACACACGTCTTTTCTGCGCACTTTGTCCTCACTCGTGCGCACCCGGGAAGGACTTCCCGGTCGGTCACCCATCCGAAATTGCTCCGGGCCAAGCACGCTTAACCCCGGAGTTCTTTCGAGATGAGCTTCCGGAAAAGAAGTTGCAACTGTTGGTATGAGTATTCTTATCAATCCTATTAAGCCCTGGGCCAGGATGTTACATTCTCACCCCCTTAGGAGATCGACGTCCTCGTCGATCAACCCCAGTCCAGGAACGTCCCCTCTTAGCCACGTCCGTGCGTCCAGTGCCAGCGCATGTGCCATGCTGTGTGACCACTCTGGGCCCACACCAGCCATGCGCACCATGCCTGAGCAACTGCGTCCACACGCGCCCGTGAAACCGCGAGGGTCGGCTCTGATACCACTTGTGACGTCCCGTCTCCACGAGGCCGGGCCCGCACGCCTGGCAGCTCTCTAGGATCTCAAGACTGTCCCCACAGACCAACACACGTCTTTTCTGCGCACTTTGTCCTCACTCGTGCGCACCCGGGAAGGACTTCCCGGTCGGTCACCCATCCGAAATTGCTCCGGGCCAAGCACGCTTAACCTCGGAGTTCTTTCGAGATGAGCTTCCAGAAAAGAAGTTGCAACTGTTGGTATGAGTATTCTTATCAATCCTATTAAACCCTGGGCCAGGATGTTACATCTACTCTCAATGCCGTTCACTGCTAGCACTTCGCTGAAGTTTCAGACCTGTATGCATCCTATAGTAAGTGCGTTGTTTCCATCTCCAGCTGCGTGCCTGGTCCGTCGTCTCGTGATGGATCCTGTGTGCCGGCCCGGGGGCGCACGTCCACAAGACCCGCTCGTCCCGGCCGCCGCACACGTACGTTCGTACGAATCCCGCGCGCACGCGGATCCGCCAGTGGCCCTGTACCGGCTTTGCCCGCATCCGGGGGAGGCGCTAGCTCGCCGCCCAGTGTCGCGTTTCCTCGCGCGGCGCGCAGAGAAAACCTCAGGAAAACCGCGGGCCGCGCGGCGTCCCTTGCCCGGGATGGCCCTCGGCGGCGCTCAGGAGGCAAGGGATCAAGGAAGTGCCTGCTCGCGGCCGCGCGGGAGAGGCCAGGCCACCACTGCCCGCGCCACTGGCCTGGCCATTGCGCGCCCCATGCGCCAACTTGGCGCGCGCGAGAGCTCGAGGCCACACGGTCAGTCACCCACCCGACCGCGCGCCCCGGCCGGCCCCTTCCATGCGCCTCCCTCCGTGGCGCAGGCGAGCTCGATCGATCGCGGGCAGGGAATTGTAAATTGCACGGATTGTCTTAAAAAAAAAAATTGCACGGATTGTTGTGTGGTTTGCCAAAAGCGGGAGAGCACTACCCATAGCTCTCTGCCGTGGTTGCAATATACAAGTGTAGCTAGTGTTCCAAGGATTCCCTTTTAGCGCTTGGCTCCGCCACACTGCTAGTTCGTTCTATATTGTTTCTCGTTTGGGATCTAGTGATATCGGGGGCGACCGATATCATCACTGACTTTTGCGGCGCTTTCGATTCCTCAGTGCTCGAGTTCACTGGACTGGGGGAGGTAGTCCTGGATCCTGATTAGCTGCTAATGTAAAGTTTGAGACCACCAGTTGCGCCCGGGTTGAAAGATACCCAGATAAGACTCAAGGTTCTTACTAGTTTATCATGGAGACGTACGTCTGGCTAGTTTATGATTGAAAACATCATAAAGCCGTTAGTGATTAATTTTTTCATCGATTGCGCTCCGACGATACGCTTTTTAGTAGTAATATCTACCCCCCATGACCCTATCTCAATGATGAAGCCATGTCAAACAAAAGGAGCCGCCCCTATGCATGTTTTCATGGTGAATGGAAGAGGCAAATTAACGTTTGCACCTGCATTGGGCATTTTACCATACACTTTGTTTGGTCCAATAACTGTCAGCTCTGGGATCCGTTAACCTTCATGTATGCAAATTTGATCGCTAAAATAGAATCAGAACACGGCATCATCGGCAAATGATCGTCAAGTCAGCGAAGTAAACATCCTGTGGAGTAGAGTGCATCAGCTGTCAGAAACGCTTGGATGGTTCCTGATTCCCACCCAAACAAACTACTCCCTCTGTCCCGTTTTAGGTGTCGCCGTTGGTGTGCGTGCCACAAGTTTGACTCACTTTGTAGAAAATACGTGCAACATTTGTGTCTCCAAATAAATTTGTTAAAAAACTAGACTAAAAGAGCGTTCCAATGATACTAATTATGTACTATAAATATTAATATATTTTAATATAAAATTGACCGAATTCATTTCTCGGGAAGCGAGAAAGACAGCTATTTAGGGACGGAGGGAGTAGTGCGCATAGAATGGCCAATGAAGGAACGACACCGATCGTTCTGCTCAGCAAGCCACCAGAGCACTTTTTATACATCTTTCGAGAAAAGAACACACTTTTATAATATCTGGCATCGTCTGGAAATGGAATATTAATTCTCGCATAGGTCCACGGAATATCTGCAGCAGATCCAACAAACCTGCAACAACATAATACCAATTGGGCAACGGTTGCTGCCTCTTGGTGCTTTCAAGTAGCATCGCCCTGGCTGTTCACAGATGGAGCAAATGGGACGTGGAGTCCTGCATGAGCGCCAAGCTAGGGAGTGAGTGTGCTACTACTAGCCATCAGGCAACGCTGCCTCTTCACGTGCCTCCGCTCTAGCTAGCTTCCTCAGCTTAATTAGCTGATCCTTGCATGGGCGGTCGGACCCCAGCGGCCCTTCCGGCATCCCAGGAGGCGGCACATCCAGCTCGTCGTCGACGACGGCGACATCAATGTGCGGCGGCCGGAAGCACGTGGACGGCAATCGCAGGGGAACGTGCGTCACACACTCGAGCGAGCGCTCAAGCCGCGCTTGTGGTTGGTTGGCGCGCGGATAGGGACGAAGAGGCTAGAACTCGGGCTAACTCCTCACGGGCATGATTTGCCAGCGATGGAAACCTGATCGACCGGGTGCACGGCGGAGAGAGACACCGGCCGGGGACAGGGATGGCTTTCCGGCGACGGTGACGTCGTTGGAACCTTGCCTCGTTTGGGGTTTGCTGTTGATGTGATAGATGACTGATGGAGACGTGTACTTTGTATCTTACTAGAATTTTCCGGACACGTAGATACGCTGGCTGATAAAATAACTATAATTTTCAGTGTTGTAAACGCTTTATGTTCTTTTGCAATAGAAAAGGCATTATCCCTACGAACTCATAAATTAACGAACTCATTTGGAGATTTGTTTTGAGGCATGTGTTTACTTCACTATAAATTTTAAAACAGCTACATAATAATTTGGCAATTAGTCCAACTATCATAGCACTGCACAAAATAAACGTTGTAAGAGAACAATGCATGGTACTTAAAACAACACTTTTAAGACTTAAGGTGTCGCAGAAGTAATCCATTTGAAGTGTAGTATGGTGGGACCAAGGAATTGTAACTTTGCTAAACTAAATCCTCAGAGCATTTCTATGTGATTAATTAAGAACATAATAGATTTTTGTTTTTTGAAGGCAAATCATGAAAATATAGCTTTTAGATGATTTTCAAGATAATGATTTTCAAGATAATATTATAGCCTTTTGGAATTTACTCTAGTATCTATATATATGCCCACTCTATGCCAACAAATATAAATATTATGGGTTTATTTAAATTCCTTTGAATTATGAATAGATTACTCTGGTGGAGCTAATGTCGTTGGGTGGTAAATGATGAATTTCTTCAAAATATATCTGTAGTCAAAAGGCATCTTTATATTTGAAGTTAAATAGTTTTTTGCAATTGCGAGGTTTGGTGGTCACAATGGCAAAGGATTGGTGAAGATGACCATTGGCAAATGTACAAAGCAGACGAGGAGCTGAGAGAAAAAAGAGCAAGAGAACCAAGGGTCAGAGCAGAGAAAATATCTAAGTTATGTCAAAGCAAATTGCACATGTATAAAGAGAAAAATCATGGAAGCATGGTTGTTAAGTCAAAAAAATATCAGCATTCAATAACATTTTAATTCACTAGCAGCACCAATAAAGGTGGTGAAAAGAGCCCAAGAGGAAGGACCTGCATGCTACACTTGTCCGAAGAACCAACTAAAAGAAGCAACATATAAAGCTTCCAAATATGAAATACTATGGGCTTAGTTTAATTAAGCTTCTTCCAATTATGAGCAGATGGTCTAAGCACAACGGCAATGATAGTCGGAAAAGCTGTTTATGTTGGAACATATAGTGTATATTTTTTTGCAGATGCCATAATAAAATATGTTTTTGTAATCATGTGGTTTGTTGGTCATCCATTGCAACGAATTTGGTGGTCAAGGACCACAGGCTTGTGCCAGAGAAGCGAAAGTATGGGCTGGAAGTGTATATGAAATGATATGAAAGCGAGCCTCATCTTATATATATTTTTACTATTTGGAGCGGAGCGCGCGCGCGCGCGCGGGGGGGGGGGGGGGGGGGGGGTTGTTAACCATCTACATTCTACATTAACCGTTGAAAATACTTTAAATTCTCATGATAAAGAAAAGCATATACCCGTCAAATTAGATGCAGATGTTGAAGACATCATGTTTTATCTCCAATATCCTATATATGACGTAGATTAACACAAACACAAAACTTTAAAGACTCAGGTGATTGCATCAATATATTAGTTCCTAAATGTGCACTTGTGAGTATCTTTGCTAAGAAGGGTATTGCCTTGTGTAATTGAGTGGACAATGGAAAAAAAACAAAGTTATGAGGCAATATACTGATATTTTTTCTAAAAAAAAATCAACATATATAATGTTAAGATTTTGATGAGGTTCATCTTGTGCAACTAAAACATAGAGTGTAAACGAAAATAAGAAAACCAACAATTCTGGTTTACTACACGCGCTAGGTATCTATATGGTGCAAGTATTGCGCGGATTGATGTCCTAGGTCTATTTTAAGAGCGGCAAAGAGGACAATGTGGAAACATGGTCGTTGGATTTATGAAGTTGAGGAATTTCAATATATAGCACCCACGTTCCGTTAGCAGCACCACTCGTTGTGGTGACAGGAACTAGAGGGGGATGATAAATATGCTTACATTGTCAAGAGATCCGATGAAAGCGAGGTATACGGCCTCCAAAAGAAAATTATAACACCACATTTTACATGCATATACTGGAGTTGCAAATTGAAGACCTTAAGGGTACCATTCAGAGTTCAGACCTATTTAGTTCAAAAAGAAAAAATTAGTCAACAATATACATCAGGTGCGTGCATTTGTAGCAGTGATTATTATGTATGCATTCGATGGAGGGCCGAGCGTAGCTCGGCTGGCAAAGCTGGCCGAGTGCCAGTACGCCCGCCCGCGTTCGAGCGTCGCTCAGCGCGGGTGCTCACCGGGGCTTTTCCCCATTTCCTCCGGGATTAGTCCCGGATAGGACAGGGTACGCACACGCGTGCGCGTTCAGTGGGACTGTGCGTTTCCCGCACACTGAAGGGTCTCCGGCCCTTCCAATCTCTGGATTAGGCGTGTGCCTCGGACGCGCACGCGTGTGCGTGCGTGAGGTGTTGAGTTGTGTTGGGGTGTGTGTTAGCGTGTGCGTTCGATGTTGTACCCTCTCAAAAAAAAAAGTATGCATTCGATGGTCCACCTCTGTTTGAAAAAAAAACAAGTAGACCACAACCTTGTGCACGTTCACGGCATCGTGGTAGACCTTCGTCCTTTCCACGTAGTAGTACATCCCATCGCTCGGCGAGTGCAACCGACGAATATCCTCTCGGTCTCTCCCACTACACCGCGGCATCGTTTTCACTTCACGAGTCAGCCGTACTGCACGCACGCACGGTCCAGGGAAAACCCTGCTCGATCGGCTATCCGCCAAGGCGCTGTCGCATTTGCGCGGCGCAGATCCGCGCAGAGACCCCGCGGCTGGCAGCGTCCCGGCCGCGGCGAACGGCCCTTTGGCGCGCGCAGGGGCAACGGGAACGGCAACCGCGTCCGCGCGTCCAAGCCAGGCGCACATGGTTAGGCGGGCGGCAGATGCCGGCCAAGCAAGCAGCTTGGAGCGAGCCCCACCGGCATGCGGCTAGTAGTGAGGTCGCTGCGCCCCGGGCGCCACTTCGCAGCGCGGTGACCAGCCCTTGGCGCCCCTGGCAAGGGCATGGTTCCCTCCGGGGCGTGCAGCCCACCCGGGCACTCTAGCCTGCCACCAGCCGCGGATTCGATTCCCCTGCTTCGCCGGGTTAAAGAATCGATCGTTGCCGGACGGGCTAGTTGGCTGGCTGGCTGGCGGCGTGCTGGGTTCGTGACTTCGATCGGCGGCTAGCTTTTTCTTGCGTTTGTGCCGTGTGCGTGCGTGCGCGGTCGGCGGGGGCGGAGCGGGGACTTCCACTTGGCTGCGCGCGGTCTCGGTCTCGGAGAAGTTCGAATGATTCGGGACTCGAGCCGGAGCCTCCCTCCCTATTGCGTGCACGTGCGAGCCACCCACCATTTGTCGTGCCGCGATTCGGCGATGCGGATCCAAGCTTGCCTCGGCCGGCTGCCAACACGAATCTACCGCTGGATTTTTTCTTCTGGGTTAGCGTACTGTCAGGCCAAGGCGAACGGATGCACGTAGCGAATGAACGTGGGGAGGGAGCATCTGCACTGCATGTATCTTGGTGCTCGCATCCGTGAATTACCATGGCACGCTACGCCAAGACAACCAATGATTTGTTATTATCCTTACCCGTTTAACGCAAAGGATTAGTTATGAACTGGCGAACCAGCTGGACGTGGTCATGCTCAGCTGCCGCTAGCTCAGATTGGCGGCGAAGAGGAGCACGGCGTCTGGTCTGATCATCAGGCGTCGCGGCACCAAACCAACACGTCAGAATCTTAATTTGTGGTTGTGGTCCCCGCGCCATACAGTACTCAATGTCGAGTATCTTGACCCGAAGATGCAGGGTACCGACTGATCCCTGAGGTGCACGTTAGAGCCAAGATTCCCAGAGTTAGTTCATTGATTCGTTGGTCGAACATGTGAGCACTTTTTTCTACTACTCCTACTGTAGGTGTGAGTGTGGGTGGGTCCATACATGCCTTAATCCAATGGACGCAGAAAAAAGGAGAAAAACACCTGCCGCTGCTGTTTCCTGGGTTGTCCAAAGTGGATCATCAAACCATGGTTTATCGTTTTTTTTTTCTTGGCGAAAAAGGGTTTGTCACTTCAGACCATAGCCTATTTCTTTGTTTTCTTTCTTTCAGCTATATCAGGTGTATGAATATCAAATGCAAATAAGTAGGAAATTGTTTTATAACCAAAACAGTTCAAAAACGAAGGTGGGCTAATAACCAATACAGTTTTGTTCAAATCGATTACATAAACGTAATTTTAATTTGAGTTTTGATAGTCGGATTTTGCAGAATGAATATCTAAATCAAATCCAGTTCCATTTTGAGTTGTGGTTCAGTCAGCTGTGGCATTCAACAACAAAATCGTTTTTGCTAAAATCGCACTATTACATTCGTGTTTTTTATATAAATAGAACTTTGAATATGTGGGAAACAAAACAAACTAAAGCACCTTATTAAAGCAAATAAGAAATCATCTTTCCGGCAGGCTCTGATGATGTCTTGCAGGAGACAATTCAAGGCTTGTTTGATTGGCAGTAGCAGCACACCACGCCACAGCCACCCCCGCCACAGAGTGCGGCGCCAATTTCTAGCGCCACACTCGTGGCCGCCACACACGTAGAGAAAAAACAGCTTCTGCGTGACCGCCGCTGCCGTAGGTGAAGAACCAAGCAGCGCGTTGCTTCTCGTGGCTGCCACGATGTGGCGTGGCGAACTGTGGCTCTAATCCAAACACGCCCTCAGACGCACCGTACCTAGCAACCGAGTAAATGCTATACATATGAAAATTCTACTTATTGATGCCAATTTATATGTACCTAAAAAAAATGGAAAACTTTTTCACAGGACAAATGGCGGTGGCTTTTGACGAGAAACTATGGGAAAGTCAATAGCAGTCGGTGGACAATTTAAAGCCATGAATATTTGCTTCCGGACACAATCTAGTGTCCTACGACAAAAAGTAAGTTTCTTTCGACATTTATTTCAACACATTGGGTTATATCCTAGTATCCTGCTCATGACTTTGCAGCTTCCAATAGCCAAAGTTTGCCCTTTTAGTGTCTGGCAGAAGAAGCCACATAGTTCGTGTGAACCTTTCATTTGATGACTTCAAATTGGCATGCATGACAAGTGGTTTGCATTTCGGAATGTAAGTTGGATTTGTGTAGGCGTAATAGTACCGCTGGACAGCCAGGGAAGTAGGGAAGACATCACAGATATCACTCCTTCACAGTTCTACTACACTAGTCTAAAATATAAGTCTATTTGGAGTTAGCTATGGTCTCCAAGGAAATACAAATATCTATAACATGTGTTACTTTAACTACAAAATTTTTTACGAAAGTATTCTTCGTAATGAATCTTGTAATGTCGACCTTATGTTGTCCACATATACCATTTTTTAGCAAGTGATGGCCAACATTAAAAAGAGTTGGGCTTAGGAAAAATCTAATTAAATGGGGAGTTCAGGGTCATCTCTAGTCGAAATATAGAAATTTCAATTTATTTATTGAAAAAATAAACCGTAGCACCGAACCACTTTATTATTAAACATACATATAACCAGAGCAATGTTCAATTCTCGCCAGGTTTTGGTACCCTGGTGCACCAGGCTAAGCAAAAGATTTTGCACTAAAAAACCCATTAGTACTAGTTAATTAATTGCTTCAAAATTAGGCAGAAATGTCATATTGGCACCACTCTGTGTTCCATTCTAGCTTCGCCACTTGTTCAGTTACAAATTTCGACCCAGTGAAATACATGGTTAGTTGATTTACATGAGCTAAAAAAGGACACACCATATAACGCCGTTTCTATGTTTCAACATGTATAAGCTATAAAATGGCAAAAAGAAAACCAAAGAATTACGAACCCAACAATATTTGTGGCGTGGAAGAGCAGATTCAAACCACCAAGCGTAGGCGCTATACGTCTAGAAAAAACTTGTGGTGTCATGCTGGCTTGTGCGGACGCCATGTCACTCGGCAGCAAGGCTGCGCGCGTGTATATATACCCCAGCTCAGACCGCTTCTCTTGGCAACCAATACCGCGCCTCTTCCAGGCCACACTACTCCCGGCTCATCTGACTCCATCAAAGCACACAACGCTAGTAAACGCTTCTCCCAGACATGGCCGCTTCTGTCGAGCCGCGGCAGTTCGGCCGCCTCGAGCCGGGCTCCGCGCAGGTGCGCGTCGCCTCGAACGGCGCCAAGGCGTACCCTCCGCCGCCGAGCCACATCCCGCGGCGCTCGGACTCGCCCGTCCGCGGCTGCGGCTTCCCTCCGCTCGTCTCGCCGCCCCGGAAGCCCGACGAAGCTAACTCGGACGAGGAGGAGGACGAGCCGGAGGACTGGCGCGAGCTGTACGGCTCGCATCTCCAGCTGGAGGTGGAGCCGGCGGTGCACGACCAGCGCGACGAGGGCACGGCCGACGCGTGGGTGGAGCGCAACCCGTCGCTGATCCGGCTGACGGGGAAGCACCCGCTCAACTGCGAGCCGCCGCTGGCGCGCCTGATGCACCACGGCTTCATCACCCCGGCGCCGCTGCACTACGTGCGCAACCACGGCGCCGTGCCGCGGGGCGAGTGGGCGACGTGGGCCGTCGAGGTGACGGGCCTCGTCCGCCGCCCCGCCCGCATCACCATGGACGAGCTCGCCCGCGACTTCCCCGCCGTGGAGCTCCCGGTCACGCTCGCCTGCGCGGGCAACCGGCGCAAGGAGCAGAACATGGTGCATCAGACCGTGGGCTTCAACTGGGGCGCCGCGGGCGTGTCCACCTCCGTCTGGCGCGGCGCGCGGCTCCGTGACGTGCTGCGCCGGTGCGGCATCATGCCGCGCAAGGGCGGCGCGCTCAACGTCTGCTTCGAGGGCGCCGAGGACCTCCCCGGCGGCGGCGGGTCCAAGTACGGGACCAGCGTCACGCGGGAGTGGGCCATGGACCCGTCCAGGGACATCATGCTCGCGTACATGCAGAACGGGGAGCCGCTGCTCCCGGACCACGGCTTCCCGGTGCGCGTCATCATCCCAGGGTGCATCGGCGGGCGCATGGTCAAGTGGCTCAAGCGAATCATCGTCACCCCCGCCGAGTCCGACAACTACTACCATTACAAGGACAACCGCGTCTTGCCGTCACATGTCGACGCCGAGCTCGCCAACGCAGAAGGTAAACAAACTATCCGCCAATCGAACGACAGACGTATCGAGTTGGAACAACGATTCCACACGAAATGGATCGAGTACGTAGCTGAAACAAATTTGCAATGTGCAGCGTGGTGGTACAAGCCCGAGTACATCATCAACGAGCTCAACATAAACTCTGTGATCACGACGCCGGGGCACGACGAGATCCTGCCCATCAACGCCATCACCACGCAGCGCGGCTACACCATGAAAGGATACGCCTACTCCGGTGAGTCCTGCACACACAGCTTCTCATGAACCGACTTTACTTTTTCGGCTAGCTGTCACTTACGTAGCTGGAATAATGAAGAATATGGAAACTTGCTACTCTAGCTACGTGCTCTCGTGTTCTTGGCGGCTGCGCACCATGTCGACAGGGTTGTTTCATGGACGACTCGGCATTTTGCGTGTCCTTTCACCGTTGTTTGACCAACGTATATTTTGGCACGTTTCATGTAAAAACTCTGCTGCTATTACGTAGATGACGACTTGTATCCCCGGTACAAGTTGAAAAACCAGCAGTACGGCAGCCTAAGTGCCGATACAAACTAATTAAGTTGTGACCATATAACCCAACAAATATATTTTCTTTGTCAGTCATAGACCTGCTTAAGCTGACTACATATACTAATTGAGTTTGATTTGGTTCGTCTTAGACAGCTGGCTTAGCTATGCCGTATTACCATTTCCACAACTATGAAAATTGACTGACTTAATAAAGTGAGCATCCGGGTAGCTAGTGGCATGAGGAAGGGCCATTAGTAACGCAGGTCCTTTTGTTTTTCTTTCTCAAAAAATTTAAGAATCATTGCTAGCACTAACTTGTGAGATGATTCCTCGCAAAAAAAAAAAAAAATTGTGAGATGATCAACTATAAAATATTTAAAATACAATGATTATCACCACAACTAGCGGCCAGATGTTAAACATAATCCCAGCTCTAAAACCAGAGCACGCAGGCACTAAAGATTCTGACGCAACTCGTAGAGAGAAATCATTTAGTACACTATCAATATCATACCTAGTAATTAATCGAGTTCAACCTTGTCCCGAAGCTAGCAACAGATATACATGACGTTGCAATAGATGACCTTTGTTAGCACTGAAACGATTGGTTAACGATTACGAAAAGTCCAGTAGTGAGAACAACTTAGGATGCTCAAACCAAAAAGGAGCAACAAGTTGCGACAACTTGTTGATTATCCTGTACTAGACCTAGCAAGCATTGACAAAAACTAGCAGCCCCTTGGAGTAGCTTGGATTGGAATCCGGGTGCTCGCGCGGTACATAGTTTATCAAGTCGGCCGTGTCTTGGTGTGCATGCACTTTTCTTCGAGGGGAAGCATGAAGCCAACCAGCCAGAGTTGCCACTTCGGGGCATCCAAGAGCTGCTGCCCAGTTGGAGCAATACTAAAATGTTGCTTTTAGAATAGTCAAAGGCTGCCATAGTAGTATCTAGGAAAAGAACAAAAACCATCAGTGGTATCCTTACTATGTCTGGACTCTTGTGCGGCTGTGACGGCATCGCATAGGTTATACCTGGTGCCGGTCGGGCAACATAGGAACCGACTGAATTCGTGCCGGTCGGACAACATAGGAACCGACTGAATTCGTGGTCGAAAAGAGACGCAATTTGTCTGACCAATCGCAGTTGCAAGAAAGATATCACATGTAACAGTTCAATGTAGACGTCACACGGTAACAGTAACTTCGGTGCTTAGCACGCATGCGTGGTAACAGTAACGAGCATGAAGTAGCCGTCACCGGCGAGCCAGGAGCTGACGGCTTTTTTGTGTTGTGTTGCGTGTAGGCGGCGGCAAGAAGGTGACGCGGGTGGAGGTGACGCTCGACGGCGGCGAGACATGGCTGGTGTGCGAGCTCGACCACCCGGAGAAGCCGAACAAGTACGGCAAGTACTGGTGCTGGTGCTTCTGGTCCGTCGAGGTGGAGGTCCTGGACCTCCTCGGCGCCAAGGAGATCGCCGTCCGCGCCTGGGACCAGTCGCTCAACACCCAGCCCGAGAAGCTCATCTGGAACCTCATGGTACTGAATACTTACTGATCGTAACAAGCGTCGTTGGCGACGTGCAACTAACTACTCTGTTTCTGGTTCTGATGGTGCTCTGTTTTTTGGCAGGGGATGATGAACAACTGCTGGTTCAAGGTGAAGGTGAACGTGTGCCGCCCGCACAAGGGCGAGATCGGTCTGGTGTTCGAGCACCCGACGCAGCCGGGCAACCAGCCCGGCGGGTGGATGGCTCGGCAGAAGCACCTGGAGACGGCGGAGGCCGCGGCGCCGGGGCTGAAGCGCAGCACGTCGACGCCGTTCCTCAACACCACCGACGGCAAGCAGTTCACCATGTCGGAGGTGCGCAAGCACGCGTCGCAGGAGTCGGCGTGGATCGTGGTGCACGGCCACGTCTACGACTGCACCAAGTTCCTTAAGGACCACCCGGGCGGCGCCGACAGCATCCTCATCAACGCCGGCACCGACTGCACCGAGGAGTTCGACGCCATCCACAGCGACAAGGCCAAGGCGCTCCTCGGCACGTACCGCGTCGGCGAGCTCATCACCACGGGGACCGGGTACAACTCCGACAACTCCGTCCACGGCGGGTCCGTGCTCTCCGGCCTCCTCGCGCCCATCCGCGAGGCCATCAGGGCGCCCGCGCCCGTCGCGCTCTCCAACCCGCGCGACAAGATCCGGTGCCGCCTCGCCGACAAGAAGCAGCTGTCCCGCGACGTCCGCCTCTTCCGCTTCGCGCTGCCGTCCGCCGACCAGGTGCTCGGCCTCCCCATCGGGAAGCACATCTTCGTGTGCGCCACCATCGACGGGAAGCTCTGCATGCGCGCGTACACGCCGACGAGCATGGTGGACGAGATCGGCCACTTCGACCTGCTCGTCAAGGTGTACTTCAAGAACGAGCACCCCAAGTTCCCCAACGGCGGGCTCATGACCCAGTACCTGGAGTCGCTGCCGCTCGGCTCCTACATCGACGTCAAGGGCCCGCTCGGCCACGTCGAGTACACCGGCCGCGGCAACTTCGTGATCAACGGCAAGCAGCGCCACGCGCGCCGCCTCGCCATGATCGCCGGCGGCAGCGGGATCACGCCCATGTACCAGGTGATCCAGGCGGTGCTGCGCGACCAGCCGGAGGACCAGACGGAGATGCACCTCGTCTACGCCAACCGGACGGAGGACGACATCCTCCTCCGCGACGAGCTCGACCGGTGGGCGGCGGACTACCCGGACAGGCTCAAGGTGTGGTACGTGATCGACCAGGTGAAGCGGCCGGAGGACGGGTGGAAGTACAGCGTCGGCTTCGTCACGGAGGCCATCCTGCGAGAACACGTGCCGGAGGGCGGCGACGACACGCTGGCCCTCGCCTGCGGGCCGCCGCCGATGATCCAGTTCGCCATCAAGCCCAACCTGGAGAAGCTCAAGTACGACATTGAAAGTTCCTTCATCGCCTTCTGATAAGGACGGCAGCAGCCTACCGCTGATCAATTTGGTACGTATATATTTACCACGCGCACCAGATGTATGTATATAGGTGTGTGTGTCCACAACCAGTCGAATTGCCAGTACGATTACAAGAGATGGGTATATGCATCGGAAGGTTTATAAGATGTACAATTGTACTCTTGTTCTAGTTTAGAGACTAGAACACGTACATAGGTCGTATTTTGCCCTCGCTCAGAATGTGAAGCTCTGAGAAGGCTGTCTATTTCTTCCTCTATACTCCCTCCATTCTTGAAATCTTGACCTTTCAGACAAGGAGCGCAGCTTGATTTGTACCCGCTCTCTCTTGTTTGAACCGTGATTTCAAGAACAGAGGGAGTACTATTAGCATGTAACAATTGTTGTTAGCCTTGTAATCGGAACGTGTACGGTTAATTGTTTGAATGAAGAAGGAGAAATATATAAGTTCAGCTTCTATGGTTTTTTCAGTATTCCTATCTTCCTGCTCAAATAAGAGAGTCCTGGGAGACATGAGTGTCTTATAGGGACGCGACGTGGAACGCACGCCGCCGACTCAAAAAAAGGCTGCGCCGGCCCTCTCATCTTTGGCGGCCTCCCCGTTGGTGGAGGAGGGTGGCCTGGCATCCCAACATCCGCTTTGTTCCCTTAACAGATTTAGATAGGTAGGTTTTCCCAAGGTGGTTGCTCTTTGCGGCGACCGATGTTTGTTAGGATTAGGGTTTCTCTAGTAGTTCGGTTGAAGAAATTGGTGGCGGCGGTGCGGCATCATAAAGTTCATCTACATGGAGCAATACTCGTTGGAAAGATATAAGAAAGCTCTACAAGTTTTGTTATTATGTCATTCCCTGATTCGTGCTCCAATACCCTCGAATCGTTTTCGATCTGCTACTACTCATTCATTGGCGACAAAAAGAGAAGCCAACCGAGCAAAGTGAAATAAAGCTGCAATAGGAACTGCAAAGCAATAATGATTAAATTGGTTTTGTAGCATTGAAAGTTCCTCGGTTACAAAAAATACCATTGACAATTTCACGCTCTGAAAAATAGCACTGAAAGTTACATTTCTACTCTGCAATCACCAACCACTTATTTTCGGGACAATATGCCCTTGCTTGTTTCTTACAGCAGCAGCACAACAGCCCAATCCACACTGAAAACAACACAACAGCATGGTTCGACGACAAAAGCATGGCTCAACTAAAATAGCATCATGATTCAGATCACACATGGTTCACATGACACATGGCTCGGACCAACCATCGAAAACAGACAACCAATTACCACCAATCGTTCACATTTTTTCACAAGTAGTCACCCAGCAGCAGTTTAAACAATAACCAATTTAGCTATGGTTAGGCATTGAGTCTTGCCCATCGGGATTCATCTTCAGCTAGCCTCTGCAGGGCAGGAAAGAGAGGAGGAGGGGCGGTGGCACCTTGAGGATAGGATGCCGGCGGCTATTGGGAGCAGGGGCGGCGGTTAGAGCTAGAAGAAGGCATGGCGGCGGCAGAAAAGAATGACCTCTACCTTGCTCTGTTTTGTCTTTTTGTTTTTGAGCGAAGTGCATGGCCTGTTCGTAAACTTGTCTTGCTATGGCACTTAGGTCCGAAATGTAGACTAATAGTCCCTAAACTTGTCCTGTTGTGTCACTTTGGTCCATGTACTTTCGATAATAGATAAATAGTCCCTAAACTTGTCCCGCTAATGCTATTTTGGTCCCTAAACTTGAGCGCTAACATGGCAAACCAATGGGGATCCGACATGGAAATGCAGGACATTGGCCAGACCTTTGCCTCCTCCTCCATTTCAGCCAACCACACTACCGTCAATTTTATCGTCAATTTCCGCTACAACTGCAAGAAGAAGTCCAATTATATCCAAATTCCCTATTCTGGATATCCCCAACATGAGCAAACACCATGCCTAGCTCTATCATCGCAAGGTTAAGCTCGCATGTCATTCTCGCCTCGCTTCCATGTCATTTTCTTCATCCACGGCGATGCTGGAGTTGTACGGTTGGCCCGTCGTGCCCGCTGCACGGAGCACGCTCGGTAGGAAGCTGGTTGTGAGCTTCTAGAATAGACTCTTCAAGCTAACCTAATTTCAAGTGTGAGTTTACCTTGTCCAGCCATGCCTTTCTTTAGTGCGAGACTTATGAAATTGCCATGTCAACATCCGTAGAGATTCAAGACCCGATTGGACCAAAGTGACACAACGATAGAGGTCCAAGACCTGATTGGACCAAAATAACACAGCGGTACAAGTTTAGGGACCATTAGTCTGAATTTCGAAAGTACATGGACCAAAGTGACACAAATGACAAGTTTAGGGACCATTAGCCTGCATTCTGAAAGTGTAGGAACCCAAGTGACACAACGAGACAAGTTTAGGGACCAGCCGTGGACTTCACTCTTTTTTTTAAGGAATACCTTGCTCTGTTTCATCATGGAGAAAAGGCATATATGGTCAAGGGCATAATGGTCATTTCTCCTAGCCATTATAAAGCAAAATGCTAATTTCATAGTAGAGTTGCAACTTTCAATAGTATTTTACGGAGCGCAAAAATTTTATTGGTATTTTCCGTGACCAAGGAGCTTTCGATGCTACAGAACCATTTTTTATGGGGCGGTCAATGTTTAGCCACTAAAAATCAAACGTGTGTCACGCCGACCATCCTCATCGTGAGCCGTAGCTTGGCGAACTATTGCACAGCCTTGTTGCGAGGCTATCACTCCGTCCGCGGTCTCTGTAATAACTGTTGTTTGACCACTTCGTAATATAATCTTAGCCGCACATCAAGTGTAATGGATGGTTGCACTTATGTGCCTAGATAGCCTACATAGACCCTCCATATGATGAGGTGGTCAAAAAATCCACTTTAGCCGTGTCTGCCCCATGACTTGTTTTCCATGCAGCATAGATAGTGCCTGTAGCACCTAAGATATGTGATTCAACTCTAACTAACGGTAATTTAAAATCTTGTCAAACCGAACATGCTACTGGAAAACGAATGGAAGAAATAACCCATGATTGAATTTTCAAACATTGTACAAACAGCGAAGGTTTCTCATTTTCTTAGTTTCTTTCCAACTTCTTCAAAAAAAAAGCAGGCATGTGAAGTTGGTCACAACTATCCTTTTGTCTACTGTCTATCGAATTAGGTGAAACAAGTTATTCATGATTAGAATCTTGTATCAGCCTTAATAAATAACGATGGATAATTTTGATTTCCTTTTTGTTTTTAAGTCTACATTGATCCTAATTTGTTGTGACTGTCCACAAATTTTATGATGACAATAGTACTCTCAAATTTTCCATAGGATTTTTTTATCAAGTTCGCTCACTGGTATGCATAAATAAAAAGGTAGTTGAAGATGACTCGGCCTTAATAGTTTGTTTCAGCAATGAATCCTTTGTCGTGTCTAGGGGTACCAAATAACAGCAGATCCGACTTGTGGTTATTTTCTCTAAATCTCTAGCAACACGACATGATATTTTTACAATTGTCTAGATTTACGGAGAGGTCATGGACTTAACCCTTTTAGGGGCACTGTAATGTAGGTTGCTTAACTTATATTTGTTTGAACCCAGAAAAAGTACTAACTCTTTTAGGAACTGTGGGTAGTGTATAACTGTTTGTAGTTAATCCTATTGCATTAAATGTTATGTGAGTAGTAACAAGAAAATAACACATTTTTTAGTGAATCCTGTTGCACTAAATGTTATATCGGAGCTGTAGTGTTTGACTAAGAGAGATTGTTGGTTGGTTTAATCGACTCATTCGATGCTGACTGCAATGCCTATGATATAAAATATGTGAAGCATGCTTCATATTTAGTGGACCGGCATGAGATGTCTTTGAAAGCCAAGACGAGCAGGTAACATGTGTTGTTAATTACATGACAAGAATATTGAATCATGACATTATTTCTGGTTAAATGTTTGAAGACTTCATTAACAAGAGGCCCATAGTTTTTTAGCAACAAAGTATATTGTAGCGGTGTTGGCGCTAGAGCGAGCTAAAGGTATGTGAATATGTTTTTAACATAGCCTTTGTGCTAACTTTAGGTGACCTTATTAGTTATTAGGTTCTTAAGAAATAGCCTAAATAGCGATGCAGAACGGCTAAATTGTCCAAGTCCAATACAAAGAGATTAAATATCTACAGTAGTTGAATGAGATATATTGAAAAACATGTATCTATTGGGGACGTATGGGGTTAAATATCTAGTTGAATGAGATGTTGTAGAGGAAATGTTTTCTTAATTTTTTTAAATTATCCAAAATTATCTTTCATGGACTTGTTCGTGGTGAATTTTTGGCAATGCCAATTTCTGTTGATAAGTTTGGAGTTTCTTCACAAAGGGTGCATTTTGTCCTATATATAAAAATATTTTGAACTTATTTCTTTTAGTTAAATTTGATTGTTCCAATTTAATTCAAACACGCAAAATGTATGCAAGTTGTATAAGAATTAGCATGGTGCATGTATTGGGCTTTTCGGGGCACCAGGGGTGTCACAGCTGTTTTTTGTCATGGCTATACTTCTTCCACACATCCTTCTGACCGCTACTCTTGTCATAGTAGATTTGTGGAGATCTTTATGGGTACTACTATATATTTCTAGAGATCTCGTAATGAGATCACAGCATCCTTCTAGTATAAAGAGGTGGCATGGCAGTCTAGTCAGTGGATCATCTTCGCCGCCGCCGCTTTTTGTGCTATCTCGCTCGTCGTCATGGCATACATATGGACCTGGTCATTCCGCATCCACACAGACCACTACAGGATCAATTTCCTCGTCCGCCAACGGCTCTCCACAATTCCACAACACACGTGGGTGAGTGAACTGTTTAGGTGTGATTTCACTATTGAATTCTTCCCTGGAGGGTAAAACTCTGCTGCCACCCGTTGTCCTTAATTACCGGCCTTCAAGCTCTACACTCAGTTCGGGCGAGAGGCGGCCACACACCAGGAAGGTAATTGACAAGAAAGGTTAGAGCAACTCCAAGAGTCTAGCCAAATCACACTCTTTATATTCTCATTTAGCTATTCATTTAGCTAAGATTCTCTCTTTATTTTTGGTCCACTCCAAGAGACTAGCCAAAACACACTCTTCATATACGACGACGACGCGTCCGGCTGCTCTGGCGCCACGAGACCGGCCTCCTCCTTGACGACGGTGACCATGCATGACGCGCTGCTGCGCGGCGCCCGCAAAGACGCGTCCCCGTACGTCGCCGCCTGCTGGCGCACTCCAACAGCAACTGCGACGCCCACTGAGACGATGGCGACACTGCTGTCCGCCCCCGCGGCAGAGGACGACGCGGGGAGCTGCTGAAGTCGAGGTCGATATCGACCGAAGGGTAGGAGAAGTCGGCCACCTCGAAAAGCCCATGCGCGCCGGCGTCGGTGGACGACGTCGACGGAGACGGTGTGGTCATGGGCATTCCTGACCTCCCACGCGGCGCGCGCCGTCTTCGTCTTCGGCGACTCCCAAGTCGACAGCGGAAACAACAACTACTTGGTCACCACAGCTCTGGCCGACTCGCTGCCGTACCTCATCGACACGCCGGACAACCGCCCGACGGGTCGGTTCAGCAACGGCAAGAACCCGCACGACATCATCAGTTGAGTGGCTGCTGTTAGCTGACGTATCAGAACTATTGCGCATTGTTTTGTTCCTCTAGCTAATTAACTTAATTTGTTGTGCGCAGGTGAGCACCTCGGCTCTAAGCCCGTGCTGCCGTACCTGCGCCCGGAGCTCGACGGTGACAAGATGCTCACTGGAGCCAACTTCGCGTCGGCCGGCGTCGGCTGCTGCGCGACGCCCACCGAGACAACGGCGACGCTGCTGCCCCGCCCCCGCCGCCGCCGCCGCCCGCGGCAGAGGACGACGCGGGGACTGGCACCACCGCGAGGAGCTGCGGCGGCGCGCTGTGGCGGGACGGCGGCGGCGCGGGAGCTCTTCGGCGAGGTGGCGCGAGCGGCGTCCTCCACGCGCAGCAGCCAAGGAATCCACAACCTTCTTCCCTGTTGGCCGCGGGAGCGGCGATGAGCTCCAAGGCGCCGGCGGCGCGTCCCCGTCTCAAATGCATCTTTCGTAGCCCAATCCTCCTCACGGCGAGGTGGCCTGTACAAGCTCGCTGTGGCGACGGGACGGCAAAATCCCCTGCCGCCTCTCCCGGCGCGCTTCCACAGGCCGACGCACCACCTCAGCTCCTTGTGCCTCCTCACCTCAGCTCGTCAAAGCTTCACCTTGGCTGCGGCCGCGCGGGAGTTCCTACAGCGCAGTGCGGGAGGAGGACCTGGCGTGCGGGACGAGGGGAGTGGAGGGGCTCGTGAAAAATGGCTAGCCGAGGAGGCTGGATACCGAGCTAGATAGCGAGGAGAGGATTTTAGAGAGACTGTTGGATCTAATTTTTACCTCGGTTTTGCTATTTTTAGCTAGTCAACTTATTTTACAGAGACTCTTGGAGACCATCGATTGTGACTTGGTGCTCTGCCATGGGTTCATCTTGGTCCTGGCAGCGTCCTCTCTGGCCTGACTGTAGCCCATAGAGCCGAGCATGAGGGCATGAGAAAGATTTTGTAGCAGCTAATCATGACGTTCGTCTTCCCGCAGGCCAACAAGTTGGAAGCTGTTACGCATACTGAAGAATCATTCTGATCTTCCATGGATTTGTCTTGGGGACTTTAATGAAATTCTTTTCATCCATGAAAAAGAAGGGGGACAAAGAAGACCGCAAAAATATATGGATAATTTTAGAGATGCCTTGGAGCATTGTCGTCTTACTGATCTAGGATTTGTTGGAGACCCTTTCACATGGCGCAATAACAACCATATGGCAGATAAGTATATACAAGAAAGACTTGATCGGGCGGTAGCTACTATGGAATGGTGTTCCCATTTTCCTGGAGTGCGAGTGATACATGCAGATAATAGGCATTCTGATCATCGACCCATAGTGGTTTGCCGAGAAGATGAGGTAAGGACAGGGGGAAAATCTCATCAAGGTAGTTACTTGCGTTTTGAGGCTCACTGGTTGCAGGAGGAGGGGAGCGCTGAGGTGATACAGAAAGTTTGGTCTTCTTCATGTATATCTGAATCTATATCTGTGCAGGAGGTATTGATGAATATAACCAGTGAGCTTAAAGAATGGAATGGAAATGTTTTGGGAAGCTTAGAAAGCAGAATTAAGAAAGTTAAAAAGGAGCTGGAATACTGGCTCAGACAACCAATTTCCCAGCAGAAGGTTGACAGGGAGCATCTCCTACGACATAAACTGGAAAAACTTGAGAATCAAAAGGAGATATACTGGAAACAGCGAAGCCATGTTGAATGGTTAAGGAAAGGAGACAAGAATACAAAGTATTTTCATGCTTTTGCGTCAGAACGGAGGAGAATAAACAAGTTAACAAAACTAAGAAATGAACAAGGTGATTGGGTGGTGGGACAACAGAAGCTGGAAAACCTTGTTTTTGACTACTACTCGGCTTTATTCACCTCTCAAGGGGGGCATTTGATTGGCTCTTTTCTAGATCAAGTACAATCAAGAGTAACAAATCAGATGAATGATTTCTTGTTGAGTGAGTTCACAGCTGCAGAAATAAAAAGAGCCGTGGACCTAATGGGAGATCTTAAAGCCCCTGGACCTGATGGTATACCAGCCATTTTCTATAAGAAGTGTTGGCACATTGTGGGGGATAGAATAACAAAAGAAGTTTTAAAAGTGTTAAATGGTGAAGAAATGCCGAAGGGATGGAACAATACCAATATTGTCCTTATTCCCAAGGCAAATGCCCCTGTCCTTTTAAAAGATTTTCGGCCCATAAGTTTGTGTAATGTGATTTACAAAATTGTTTCAAAGGTGTTGGCAAATCGTCTGAAGAAGATTCTTCCAGAAGTTATCTCAAATACTCAAAGTGCTTTTGTGCCGGGGCGGCTAATCACGGATAATGTCTTGGTAGCTTACGAGGTAACTCACTTCTTGCATAATAAAAGAAATGGGAGAGTTGGTTATGCCGCTGTAAAATTGGATATGTCCAAAGCTTATGATAGAGTGGAGTGGCCTTTTTTACATGCTATGCTCCGTAAGCTGGGTTTTCATGAAAAATGGAATAACCTCATTATGAAATGTGTTACAACAGTTTCTTATAAAGTTAAGGTGAATAATGAGTATACTAATACAATCTTTCTAGGTAGAGGGCTTCGACAAGGTGATCCTTTATCACCATATTTATTTGTAATCTGTGCTGAAGCCCTCTCCATGGCACTCCAAGCAGCTGAAGTTGCAGGAAGAATCAAGGGGGTAAAGATTTGTTCACGAGCACCTAGTTTGACGCATTTATTTTTTGCTGATGACTCACTTCTATTACTGAATGCAACAGAGCCTGTAGCTGCAAAGGTGAGGAGAATTCTAAGTGATTATGAGAAATGCTCAGGACAAACTATAAATAAAGACAAGTCTGCAATTATGTTCAGCGACAATACAGAAGATGAAATGAAAGCTTGTTTTATGAAACATCTAGGAATCAGATGTGAAGCTTATATGAGAAATATCTAGGGCTGCCAGTTTTCATTGGAAGATAAAAAAAAAAGGTGTTTGCCTATTTGAAGGAGAAGATTTGGCATCGCATACAAGGATGGAAAGAAAAGATGCTCTCGAAGGCTGGAAAAGAAATATTAATCAAGGCGATTGCTCAGGCCATTCCAGTCTACGCAATGTCGTGTTTTGATCTCACAAAATCTTTTTGTGATGAGCTTACTACAATGATAGTGCGCTACTGGTGGGCTCAGCAAGATAAGGATAAGAAAATTCATTGGTTGGGGAAAGAAAAGTTGATGAAGCCGAAGAGCAAAGGTGGACTCGGGTTTCGTGATCTTTATGCATTCAATATAGCTATGCTGGCCCGACAAGGTTGGAGATTACTACAATTTCCTCATTCTCTGTGTGCTCAGATTTTAAAGGCAAAGTATTATCCTGAACATGATGTATTTCATGCCAAACCAAGAAATGGAATCTCATATGCTTGGAGGAGTGTGCTAAAAGGGATTAAACTATTGAAGAAGGGGATCATCTGGAGAGTGGGAGACGGAGAACAAATAGATATTTGGGCTGATCCTTGGTTGCCGAGGCAAAATAGATTTATCAAAACAAGACGGGGTCACAATCTGGTCTCAAAGGTTAGTGAGCTTATTGATCCAATCAGCGGACGCTGGGATATTGAGATGGTACATGATATATTTTGTGAAGAAGATGCTGATATAATTTTAACAATTCCAATATGTGAGAATATGGTGGATTTCATAGCCTGGCAACCTGATACTAAGGGAAGGTTTTCAGTTAAATCAGCCTATAAACTATATATTTCTGAGATGGAACAACAGCAAGGTATGCAAAGCCATTCAGGTGGTCACAATGCTAACTTCAATTGGAACCGAATATGGGAGATTCAATTGCCAAATAAGTTAAAGCATTTCATTTGGAGGCTGGCTCACAATAGCCTTCCGCTTAGACAGAACTTAAAGAGAAGAGGGGTGAAGATTGAAGCTATTTGCCCTATGTGTCTCAGGTTAGATGAAGATGGGGGGCATCTTTTTCTTAAATGCAAGTGTGTGCGTTCAGTTTGGCGAGCTCTCATGCTGGAGGAGGAACGTATTCATCTTCTAACTTGTACTTCAGCTCAACATGTTTTAGAGGAAATATGGAAAATGAAAGAGGATGACAAGATTACAATTTTGACGATGTTGTGGGTTTGGTGGACGACTCGTAATAAAGTTGTGAAAAAAGAAGGTAATTTTATTCTGGAGGAAGTAATTTACTTGATTAGAAATTTGGTTAATGATTTCAAAGAATGTTTAAAGAAGGAGGGTAAGCATGGCTCAAATACCAATGTGATGAAATGGAAACCACCTGATGTTGGTTTATGGAAGTTAAATGTGGATGGTTCTTTTTATAGAGAATCTAGAGACGGTGGTTGGGGAGCCATTGTCAGAGACAATGAAGGACAGCCAAGACTGATGTTGGCAGGTAAATTGCAAAATATTCAAAATCCATATTAAGCTGAATTGATGGCTGCCAATTATGCTCTGAAAATTGCTGCGGACCTTGGAATGAGATGAATTATTTTGGAAACGGACGGTCAAAAACTAAAGAATTCTCTTCTTGAAGAAGATTTGGACAATGGAATGTTTGGAGTTGTGATCAGAGAGGTGAGAATGTCTTGTCAGATAATTTTGATGTATATCATGTAACGTACTGTCCACGAGTCTGTAATCAGATAACGCATCAACTAGCACAGTTTGGTGCCACTATGCAGTCGTCCGATAGCTGTTGTGTTTGGCTAGAGGACTTTCCAGAGTTTGTATCTGGTCTTGTTACCAGCGAGTGTGCTGGACTTCTTGTTTAATGGAAGTTTATGTTTTCCTCTCAAAAAAAAAAAACAAGTTGGAGCGCGACTACGTCAAGACCTACGCAGTGTGCCAGTGCGACAAAAGGGAGCATTTTACACCTGGCCGACCTGCTGCAACAAAACGGAGCATTTTACATCTGGTAAGACATTGCCATGGACTTCAAGTAAGCTTTTCTGAAGTTGGCGGCAAGTTGGTCGTGCTGATAGTGGTCGACCATTTCTCGAAATCAGCATACTTCATCACCCTCGGCCACCCCTACACCGCCATGTCTGTTGCTCAAGTGTTCTACTATCAAGTCATGTGGCTCCATGGTGTGCCAAGCTCCATGGTGAGCAACAGAGAGCCAGCCTTCACCAGCACTTTCTGTGCGGAGCTGTTCCACCTGGTGTGCAATTGCGCCTTAGCTCGGCGTTTTACCAGCAAACAGACAAACCAATCTGAAGTGACAAACCGTGTTCTTGGTGTATACCTACGATGCTTGGTCGACAAATATTTGCGGAGCTAGCTTCCGTGATTTCGTGGGAGGAGTTTTACGGTGCTTTATATCATTAATATTATACTAGTGGTATCATGCATATCACCGGTATCCCAGATTAGTTCTCCTCCAATCTTCAATACCACTAATATTTTTTAGTAGTATTAATAATACTAGAGTATTTCAGAAAAGATACTAAATGCTGACATGAAATCGACGATGGCAAAAGGCAAATCAGTGGCGGTGTAGGACGGCCACATCATAGGTGGCGGCAGAGCGAGATCATGGGAAGAGGGGGTGGCGTTGAAAGGATTTAGAGGGCGACGACGCGACAGAAAACAGATCGATAAAACTGAAAGGAAGAAGTCCTTTTTCCTCAAGTATCCATGTAGTTTCCCTTAACCTCCTAAACTTATTTTTAGTCTGATTTACCCCCCCCCCTCCCCCCCCCCCTCCCCCCCCCCCCCCCCCCCTACACCGCATGTCTGTTGCTCAAGTGTTCTACTATCAAGTCATGTGGCTCCATGGTGTGCCAAGCTCCATGGTGAGCAACAGAGAGCCAGCCTTCACCAGCACTTTCTGTGCGAGCTGTTCCACCTGGTGTGCAATTGCGCCTTAGCTCGGCGTTTTACCAGCAACAGACAAACCAATCTGAAGTGACAAACCGTGTTCTTGGTGTATACCTACGATGCTTGGTCGACAATATTTGCGGGAGCTAGCTTCCGTGATTTTCGTGGGGAGGGTTTTACGGTGCTTTCTATCATTAATATTATACTAGTGGTATCATGCATATCACCGGTATCCCAGATTAGTTCTCCTCCAATCTTCAATACCACTAATATTTTTTAGTAGTATTAATAATACTAGAGTATTTCAGAAAAGATACTAAATGCTGACATGAAATCGACGATGGCAAAAGGCAAATCAGTGGCGGTGTAGGACGGCCACATCATAGGTGGCGGCAGAGCGAGATCATGGGAAGAGGGGGTGGCGTTGAAAGGATTTAGAGGGCGACGACGCGACAGAAAACAGATCGATAAAACTGAAAGGAAGAAGTCCTTTTTCCTCAAGTATCCATGTAGTTTCCCTTAACCTCCTAAACTTATTTTTAGTCTGATTTACCCCCCCCCTCCCCCCCCCCCCCCTCCCCCCCCCCGCGAACTATATAGGTTGGTTCAATTCACCCCATAGTGAATTTTTTTCCTTTTTGTTTCTCTTTGTATGGGTTATATCTGAAGCTCAAATTTGTAGAATACATCATACTCTACTCTAAAAAATGTTTCAGATCTTTTCATAATTATTTTCTTGCATTATTCTATCTCACATGTTGAATTTATATTGCACACTTTTGACATACAAAAATGTCTTAAAAAATTCTTTAAACATTTTTCTAACATAAGGTATGTTTTTGTCTATAATCTCATAAAAGTTTATGCTCAAATATGATGTGTGCCTAGAGATAAAAAAAAAAAAATCATAAAGGAGTGAATTGAACTAATCTAAATAGTTTGAGGAGTAAAGTAGATCAAAATTAGTTTAGGGGTTAAGTGAACTACATGGATACTTGAGGGTAGTAAAATAGACTTCTTCCAAACTAAACTGATTATGTGACCTTTTATGATACCACTAGTATAATACTAATGGTGTAAGGTGGCCACTCTAAGCTCATCAATGTTCTAGGTATTTCCCTCCGGTTTTAAATAATTGGTAGCGTTGACTATACTATTCACATTTTGACCATTTACTACTAAAATAATTAGTTTCAAAGGATGTGGTGGTCGAGATAGAAAAATAACGGTCAAAGTTGGTACAGTAAAATTCAACGCTGACAATTATTTAAAAAGAGAGGTAAGTAGGTGGCAATTGGTAAATCTTTATATTAGGTAAATGTAGCACACATAAATATCAATACAAATTATTCATATGTAAAATACAAAAAGTTGAAGAACTTAGTGGGTAGCATGAGCCAAAGAAAAATAAAATAGCTGCAATACTAGGATCTATAATTGTGATGGTCTCAAAGTGATGCATATGTTTGGTTGGAGGGTCGGAACGGGATTGAGTCCATCCTAATTTTAGGTATCCATTTTTTCACTACTCTAATTTCACAAGAGCTATTAATTGCAATTCCGAGACATCGCCCTCCCCACAGAAACATAACTCATACCCAAATTACAAGTAGAATTGAACGGATGAAGATGAGCAACTAGTTTCTCGCTCCAGGATAGTTCGTAGTGCGAACGCGTGTTCCACAGCCACCACCACCATCCTGCTCCATGTTCATCTCATAAGGGCATTGCCCCGTCCTCCTTTGTTCCATGGCCGCTTAATAACTGATCATGTAAGGTGAGATGAATGTGTCTCTCCAACCAACTAGAATGTTCGGTGCCGTCTTCATACTAAACGGGTCAGAATCATTGACAGCCGACTCGCGTGCAGTCGTGCTAACCATCATCAATTCCACTACGACTCGCAACAGCAGCCGCCTTGCATCCACGTTCGCACAATCATCAATCATGCGTATAAATCAATCTCATGCCATACTAACTCGACGAAAATGCGCCACACTAAGTATTATAATCTTAGTTTCGCAGAACCAAAATGTTCATCCAACTGGTATGTGACATCATTTTCTATCATGTGTGGCTCATAGGCTAGCTGTTTTTGCGTTAATCATGTATAAATACTAACACTTTACTAGCACAATCGTTACATATTGAAGTGCATAGTCATTTGCATGTAGATACAGTTCATGCATTTGTCTGTGCAAATTGAGATAAACAAAATTTGCATACTTCGCTACGCCTTTAAAGCATCTCAATTAGTAAATTAAGGCATTACTGATTATATGTTCAAAATACTCTTCTTTAAAGAATTCAATACTGCATATTTAATCATGTTTTATCTAAAAATTCCTCAATAGTCAGTAACATGTCAAACGTATTGACGTCGGTGTAAAAATATTAATTGATAAATTTAAGTAGAGTTTGCAAAACAATCACAATAGATAGCGTACTTGCAAACAGCTTAATTTCTCTACGACGCGATTTCACGCGCGAGTGACTGCCAATACCTGCACACAAAACACCATCTTAAAACCGGCCATCTCTTCCTCCCCGTTCCTCTGCTACAGTTCCAAAGGGGAAAAAAAAAAAAGAAAGGAAGGAGGAAAAAAGTCTCCCCCCGTCCCCCGTTCCTCTCCCTGAGAGACCTAGACCTAGACCCGTTCCTCTTGCTCGAGGGGTCGAGCGAGACCAGCACTTCGGCGGCGCGCGTCCCCTCCGTCCCCAGGTGATCTCCTTCCCCATCCTCTAAAAATCTTCCCCCTTCCTTTTGTAGTCGACATTGGGGCTGCACGCACTGGTGATGGACCTCTGCGGGGTTCCATTCCTTGAGCACTTGAGCTGAAAGACCCCTTTGCGCCCGCGTCAAATGGCGTCTTTTCTGACGAGGATTGGCGTGCTGCCCTGGCTCCAAAGAAAGATTGTTGATCCCCTGCTTCTGGTTATCAGGAGGTACTCTTCTTTTCCTCTCTAAACCTGGGTTATTGCAGATGCGGCCGGCAGTGGAGCGAGCAGCTAAATAAATACATGTTCTTGCATCCATTTACTGCTGATCTTATTATCGAAGATTTCTCATGGCAGTTTTTGCATCATCTTTGCATCTGTGTCTTGTCGGTCTGGTTCATGTGGCACTCATTCTTGAGGTTGCTGATAACCTTCACCTTCTGTTGGAATGCCGTGCAGGGGAGCAGAACCAAAGCAACTAGCCTTCTCTGCCGCCCTTGGTATCACGATTGGAAGCTTTCCAATATGCGGTACGGACCCCTCATCGTTTCTGCCAGTTTCTCCTCCTCATAGAAGTAAAAAAGATGATCCACACCGAATAAGTGTTTAGACAGAGGAGATGACTAGGAGGTTCAGTCTCTGTATGCTATCAGCATTTTTCTGGTTCAAGATTGATTCAAACTATGGCATGTCAGCACCATTGGGGAAAAGAATTTTTGTTTTCGGCATTTAAAAGTATGATAGTATAAAGTAATTATTGTCTCTAAAAAGTTTCAGTGAAAATGATGCTTAATCACACCTGCATGGTTCAACTCCTTTTTTTTTATCACTGTGCAACTCACTGTTGTATACTTGTAACAAACACTAGATCGATTAGTGATTCTGTCATATGTTCCTCATAGAATCATCATAGTATATGTTGAGCCTTTTGCGATTGCAGGAACCACTGTTATTCTTGGCGGTGTTGTGGTAGCAATGTTGGGAAGTCGGTGCAATGCTGTTACTGTTATGGTTTTAAATTTGGCTGCCACTCCTCTTGAGCTAAGGTACTCACAGTGACTCCGTGTGTCTGATTTCTAGCAAGCATCATTGCATAGATCAAGCTTTTAGTGAAAAATTGCAAGCTTCAAGATAAAATTTTGCACTGCAACTGCTTCTTTTCAAGAGTGCCATGCCGCTGAAACCAGTTATTGCTATCACGTTATGGAAATCACCCTTGTTTTGTGGTCTTATTTGAGTTAATAGCAAATACATTATTGAAATGTGCGCTGGATCAATCATCTGCTTGGCTTTACAATGGAGCTCACCAATGCATTTCTAACTTTGCCAGATTGTCTAAATTTGGTTTCAATGCTAATCTGTAATATCCGATTCCATTTTCTACAGCTTGATCATCCCTTTCCTGCGCTTGGGAGAAGCTGTCACGGGCAGTGGGCACTTCCCTCTGACGTCCGACGCATTTAAGAGTGTCCTCACCGGCCATGCCTCAAAGGAGGTGCTACTGAGCATCGTCCATGCGGTTAGTGATCATCTTCAGTCTGCTCATTCATAGGCTAGAAGCTCTGCTTTACACTTTCTTTTAGCAACACTGACATAGAAACTGTCGACAACAGATGCTGGGTTGGCTGATCGCTGCTCCATTTGC
The DNA here is from genome assembly GCA_012490785.1 of Eragrostis nindensis. Taxonomy (NCBI): domain Eukaryota; kingdom Viridiplantae; phylum Streptophyta; class Magnoliopsida; order Poales; family Poaceae; genus Eragrostis; species Eragrostis nindensis. The sequence continues at coordinate 69,592 of JAAXCT010001630.1, read as the reverse complement.
ACTGGGCGCATTATACACCATCTCGCTCCCTTGTTTCAAGATTCTGGTGGATAGGTTTGGCGGCACGCCGTCCAGCCCAAGGACACCGATCAAGTTGGTCTAGTGTAGCTCATTCGCTCGAGTGACATGACTGATACTAATGAAGCTGTGTATACAAATTGTTTGTAATTGAGAAAGGTTCGGCATTCAGCCGTTCCATGTACCATGGGCACCGAGTGGTGCATATGCTCTTTAGTTCTGTATGCTGGCATCTTATACTGATTAGTGTATTTCTTAATTTGCAAAGTCTGAATAATATGGCTTCAGCTTTGAGCGCAAGAACCATGGTTGTATTTCGTCCTGTTCCGCCGGCAATGGCATGGTCCATAGTAATAAAAAAATTCAGAGAAATCTCTACTCCTTATTCTATTTGTATTCTTAGCAATATAATTGGCTCCCTTGTGCAGGTCAAATTCAGTACGTGCCCTGCTGAACATAATTGTGATGGCTGATTGATGGATGATACGATAAATCTGCTTCAATTTTATGATACATTATTAATCAAATTAAGAAGAAAACAATTTAGTGTGTTACCTTCAGTCTCCATGCCATGTGTTTGCAAACTGCTTTCAGGTATAGGTTTCTGTGTGGCTTCAGATTTATGCAGGATTGTTAGGTGAAAGCTTAAGGTTTGTATAATGCAGTATACACTAGCGCACCTACCTGCCCAATATACTATTGTTGTCTGAACTGATTTGCGGAGAGGCTGATAATTTATTTATTCTTATTGTTGTTTCACTTGCAAAAACAACAACAACAACAACAACAACAAAGCCTTTTTATCCCAAGCAAGTTGGGGTAGGCTAGAGATGAAACCTGCAGAAACCAACAAGAGAGGCAAAACCAACCAAAACGAGAAAGGGCAAAACAGGATAAAAGGGAACGAAGAGAGAAAAAGGGTGAAAAAAGTTTTTTTTATAAAAAAGGGGTTTTTTAAAAAGAATTTAAAAAAGGAGAAATCAAGGTTCCGGCACGTGAATTGCTTGCTTCCACTCTCTCCTATCCATAGCTAGCTCCTCAGCAATATTCCAGTCCTTCAGGTCTCTCTTCACCGACTCTGCCTATGTCAAAGGTGGTCGACCTCTGCCTCTCCTCATATTTTCGGGACGACGTATTAACCCACTACGTACAGACGCCTCATCCGGTCTTCGTTGCACATGTCCAAACCATCTCAAGCGATGTTGAACAATCTTTTAAAAAAATCGTTATGGTACTTGTAAGGTATGTACAAGGAAATCTAAATGATCAATGTAATGATGTGTTAGAGTAAGCTTATTGTTGTTTCACTTGCAACCATTTTTTAAAAAATATTATGGTTCTTGTAAGGTATGTACAAAGAAATCTAAATGATCAATGTAATGATCTGTTAGAGCAAGTTCCTTCATGTCTAGCAGGAGCAGCACATCATCCGTCAACATAATTGAGAATGCTTGACCAACCTGGCACTGTTGCTGCCTTGCTAGGATTTGTAGATGACTATGTCCTTTCTTAGTATCAGCTGCATTTCTAGATGATGCCCATATATTCCTTCTTTTCAAAGGCTATCTCACAAATTAGTTGCCAGATTGGTAACCATAGTTGTGAAGCATAATTTGGAATATCTGCTTTGGTTTTGTTGAACTATTTGCAGGAACTTATTTTAACATAAATATAATCTGCAGTGACTACAATTGGATCCATCTACCTGAGAGAGATTATGACCGTCAAGTGCATTGCCAAAATAGCTGCTAATGATCCTGCCTTCAGTGTCGCCCCTCGCAAAACTGGTTGCACCAATCGGTCTAGAGTTTGAAGCACCATTCCAGAAGCTCTGAAGGACGTCACAGCCGGTGCATGTGTGGCAGCCATGTATACACGTGTCTTTATTTTTTATTCGACTAATATACTGGGTTAACTTTACTGCATTATGTATCATTCCGAGCTTGGCACGTACTTAACTTTTTGATTTGGCAATAGAATGTCCATCCAGACTCTAGACCATCAGTAGCTGGAAAGATCATTATTGGATTATATTGTTTGTATGATTAGAAGATGCCAATAGCTTATTTCTTCAGTTCAAGTGTTCCTGGATCTCCATTTAAATAAATGACATTATTGTCATGTATTTTATTTGGTATTATCTTATCAAAATTCTTGGCTCCATTTAAATACATGACATTATCACTGCACCATGGCATGAGACCAAAACGATTGATGCAATAAACATGATTTTTTTGGAAATTGGCATATTTTGCTTTCAAAGATGACAATCGTTTAGGTTGATTTAACCTGATTGGGTTAGTGTTTTCATCAACAATTAATATGATTATATGTAGCTATCTTGTATATTAGAGGAAAAATATACATGTTTACTTGACATCTTGTATGCTATTGTGATTTACAAAACATAAACATTGAATGTTTTAAGACAAGTATTAAGGCATGGTTAAGAAATATAAATTATTGTTATGTTCTTTTTTTGTCCCGTAGCAATGCACAGGCACTTTTGCTAGTAACATATAATGCTTCCTCTGCTTCTCTTGCATCTGCACAACACCTCGTCTGATGATCTCCGGTCGAAATCGATGATCGATGTCTCTTCCCAGCCCAGTCGTCAGCGGCGCGTTCGCCATCTTTTCCAGTTCTTTGATAGTGTGTCTCCCCCACTTTCTTCCCGGCACAGCAACTTCCAGTTCCTCATAGTCCTCGCCCTGTTCGTTATAAGCACCTGTATGCTATTGCTTCTCCATCGTTTCCCCTGAAAACATATGCAACTTCGTAAGTTCTATATGCACCAAAACACAGTGGAAGAGCATATGTTTAAAATACAATCTTCTCAACGCTAACCCACAACAGCTACATTTACCAATACGTGGCCATAACAGTTTTGCAACACAACATTCAAATTAAACTTTATTCTTGTTTTTTTTTCTTAAAGGAGCCAATCTGCTATGCCCGCTTAATTTCATAAACTACATATGCCATTGCTCTGCAGCTCACAACTTGAATTATCTGCTCCTACTGCTTAGGAGAACGTTATGCTCACAGGATATTGTATTAATCCCAAAGCAATTAAACTTTGTCCTTACACTTCGGATCCATTGAAACCGGCATGCGTAGGTGCCTCGGTTTGCAGCTAGAGCTGCCTTGCAAATCACTCTTGTGTTGCTCCATCCAAGCAAGAATAGAAGCTGGTTATAACCAGCTTGCGGTTCGGGACACCCGAATCGTTTGGTTTCAAGTGGCCTTTGTCCCTTGCAAGTTGCAACACCTGTTTAGCACCAAATTACGTATCTTATCTTTGCTAAATCTGAATTGAAAACTCCACTTCATCTGTATAACCGTCTATCTTAAAAGGTTTTTGGCCAGGCACTGCAGTGGCATCCCGTGCGTCAACCCGCAATATTTTTTTCCCATACCGGTAGATTATTGTTTCAAGCATAATGTGGTTTGACCGAACCTGAGGGTTCTAATTCTTGGAAGATACTAACTGGTGCTATCAGTACGTATGAACACATAAGTACATGCCAATATTTTCTCTCTTGACTCCCCATCAACATTTGATAAGGTATTGAATGCCTTCAATCACAGATCTCTAAACTTGACGAGGTTGCGTCGATCGGCCGGAACCAAAATAATTCCTGCGTAACACCTGCTCCGCTGTTCATCTTCGCAAGTTTCCACCCAGGCTCCGCGCCCGAAATTCACTGACACTGAAGTGCGAGAAACAAACTCCTCCATTGTTTACAGTTACACCATTCTCCATGGTCAATTCGCACAGTAGGCATTTACTGCTGGACACCTTATCCAAGACATCTGCACGTACATTCAGAAAACCCAATCTTCTTGCTGATCGAGCACGAATTTCACGCACTACATTCTGCGGAACTATCCAGTACAGCAGCTGTACTGCCCCCCTGATGCGTGCTGCACACACAAGGAGTATATATATAAGATGGCCAGGGAATCTTCGTATTGCTCGCAGCTTCCGCGACCAGTTGAGTGCTGCACTCGCTACATACCACTCCAACAAAATGGCAAGCCTCGTCCTCTTGCTAGCTCTGCTTGTGCCTACCGTGTCACTACCCGTCGCGCATTGCAACGACAACGTGGGCTTCGAGCTCAAGCTGACCCACGTCGACGCTGGCAAGTCGTACACCAAGCTGCAGCTCGTGAGCCGCGCCGTCGCCCGGAGCAAGGCCCGCGTGGCGGCGCTGCAGGCGGTGGCCGCGGCGGCGCCCGTGGACCCGATCACGGCGGCGCGCGTCCTGGTGCGTGCCAGCGGGGGCGAGTACCTGGTGGACCTCGCCGTCGGCACGCCGCCGCTCTACTTCACGGCGATCATGGACACCGGCAGCGACCTGATCTGGACGCAGTGCGCGCCGTGCCTGCTGTGCGCGGACCAGCCCACGCCCTACTTCCAGCCCACCCGGTCCGCCACGTACCGGGCCCTCCCGTGCCGGGCGCCCCGGTGCGGGCAGCTGCCGTACCCGTCCTGCTTCCGGAAGGTGTGCGTGTACCAGTACTACTACGGAGACTACGCGTCCACCGCCGGCGTCCTCGCCAACGAGACGTTCACGTTCGGCGCGGGCAAGCTGAGCAGGGTCATGGCGCCCAACGTCTCGTTCGGGTGCGGCAACATCAACGCCGGCGAGCTCGCCAACAGCTCCGGCATGGTCGGCTTCGGCCGCGGCCCGCTGTCGCTGGTCAGCCAGCTCGGCCCGTCCAGGTTCTCCTACTGCCTCACCGACTACCTCTCGCCGACGCCGAGCCGGCTCTACTTCGGCGCGTTCGCCAACCTCAACAGCACCAACACCAGCTCCGGCTCGCCGGTGCAGTCCACGCCGTTCGTCCTCAACCCGGCGCTGCCCAACATGTACTACCTGTCGCTCAGGGGCATCAGCCTGGGGAGCAAGCGGCTGCGCATCGACCCGCTGGTGTTCGCCATCAACGACGACGGCACGGGCGGCGTCAACATCGACTCCGGCACGTCCATCACGTACCTGCAGCAGGACGCCTACGAGGCGGTGCGGAACCACCTGGTGTCGACCATCCGGCTGCCGGCGATGAACGACACGGAGATCGGCCTCGACACGTGCTTCCCGTGGCCGCCACCGCCGAACGCGGAAGTGACGGTGCCGGACTTCGTGTTCCACTTCGACAGCGCCAACATGACGCTGCCGCCGGAGAACTACATGCTCATCTCGAGCGCCACGGGGTACCTGTGCCTGGCGATGGCGCCGGCCGGCGACGGCACCATCATCGGCAACTACCAGCAGCAGAATCTGCATGTGCTCTACGACGTGGCAAACAGCCTTCTGTCCTTTGTTCCGGCTCCGTGCAACATAATATAGCGGCTTCCATTGTGACAGTGCTCGGTTTTTCGTTTTACTTTAGCCGTCAATAAGTTCAGCGCTGATCGTTGTTGCAGCTGTAGGTTTAATTCACAGGTAGAATAGGTATTGGCTCGTTGCATTGCACTGAGATTGTAATACTACTGTGTTATCACCCACTTCACTTCAGTACCTAAAATTACGAGATTTGGGTGCCTGTTAGCGTCTGTTTTTTCAGTCACTCTGTCCATTCTAGCATCTGCATCTTGTAGCTCCTATTCGTCTTTGAAATTCAGCATAGGTTTTTTTTTTTGCAGATATTAAATATTTTTTTGAGTGGAACTTGGAGGCCCTTTGCTAAAAGGAAAAAATGTTTAAGGGTACGGTGTGTTTTCGTCCATTCTAGCGTCTGCATATTTCAGCTTATCCTTTTTCTTCTTTGATATTCATCACAGTTTGCATCTGCATATTTCAGCTTATCCTTTTTCTTCTTTGATATTCATCACAGTTTGCTTTGGCAGATATTAAATACTCCTTTCTTTGAGTGGAACTTGTAGGTCCTTTGCTATAGGGAAAAAAGTGTTTAGGGGTACGGTGTGTGGTGTATGCGAGCATGTATAAGAAACTGAAAATATCTCAAAGGTAAAGGAGGAATTCACCACCTCGCAATGAATAAAGGGTCCTTGAGAGCATGAAGAGAGGACCTATAAGTTCAATATTTCTCAGCTCCCCAATCATTCGAAAAATAATCTCCTTCACTCAGCTCCTCTAACTACTGTCTTCATGTTTGATCTCCCTATGTCCACTGGACAAATTTCAACCATTTTAGCATGTTTCTTATGTTTGTGATGAGTAAACGGAAGTGCCTGATTAAGTGTCTCCAACCACATGTCATCATTATAATTTTTGGGTTGCTGCATCTTTGAGGTCTGGATACAATATGCAACATAATAATAATTATAGCAAATTTGAGATTTAGGTAATGTTTTATTCTAATATACAAATGGAGCTGGCGAGGTGAGATGTGTGAAAAGGCTTTAGATAATGTTTTTATTTGTTGTGGTGATTGAGATGAACATTAGGTTCCACTTACATTGAAAACGGTTACATCTTTTTTTGGGCCAATGTTTTCTAACTTGTCTTTGTATTTTTGAAATTATAAAATTATTTTTTGCGAAGTAACACGCAAACACTCGCAAACACGCATGAGTACTTACCGCTATGAACACACGCAGACACACCTATCGCTATGAGCGCCTCATGAAGACTAAGCTGGCTTGATCTTGAAAATCACAAAGTCACCACGGGTGCCTCGCTGTCGACAGGGACATCGCCTCCCACTAAAAGAATAATTAGTCAAACATGCGACTCTCGTGCCAAATCTGGGATTTGAACCCGGATGGGTTGGTTCCATCACAACGAACCTAACCGTTGAGTTGTGCTCAATTTGCTAAAAACTCAACTTTTTGAAGTATCATTTCAATATTTTTCTTGTGCTATTTCAACCTTTTACAAAATGTTGAAATACCATACTCAAAATGTTGAATTAGTTACTAGAAAATTTGAATCTAGTCAGTCACAATGTTTGATCCCTCATGGATATATATTTTTATATTTGGTATCTTTCGTAATCCAACATCTTAAACGTATCACTTTGACATTTTTCTTCTACTATTTTAACATTTTTCTTAACTTGGAATTTAATATTAACAAAGTTGAATTAATACCAAATATTTGAGGCTAATCATCTATAATAATGTTTGCACTTTTCAACATTTTTAACAAAATGTTGAATTGGTTATATATCATTTCTCAACATTTTAAATAAAATGTTGAATTTTCCTTTACTAAATGTTGAATCTAGTTATTAAAAAAGGTTAAGTATATACAAAGAGAAGTTGATTAATAAGTGACCACAACCCACATCTTATTGAGTTCTGATCTGATGGGTCGCGCTTTGCGGTACACGTCGTGCTCACCATGGAGTCATGGACGGCAGGACAAGCGCCGCCGCAGCAAATCAGTGTCAATAGTTAAATTATGTCGATGGTCATCAGCCCCTTCCACTTTCCGTAACCGTATCTTGCAACCGGGCAATAACATCTTGCCGAATCACTAGTGGCGCCAAGAGCAGCCCATGGGTAGCCGGAATGTGCGATATCAGCATATAAAGCAATCGCTTTTAAGGACGGCCGAAAGGCACCGTGCGCTTACACTCAGCATATCGCCTGTTTTTTCTGCACCATCATGCAAAGCAAATGATGGACACGAGCCAACCACCGCGAGAACTAGCGCCTCCCCAAAGACAGAGGCTTAAACCCAAGTGGCGGGACGCTCGCGAGCTTGCTCAGCCAAAGTCCCCAAGGCATGGCTCGCCATCTTCGCGTCCTCCATCTCCTTCTCTGCCTCGGCCTCGTCGTCGTCGTGACCAACGTCCATGGCTCGCTCGACTTCCGTGCGGACCTTAACCACCCCTACGCCGGCAGCTCGCTCTCCATCCACGAGGCCGTCCGCCGCGCCGCGATCGCGAGCGGGGCCCGGGCGGCGAGGCTCACGGCCAGGCTCGCCCGCGCCCTCGGCGCCAAGGGCGCCGCTGGAAACAACATCTCGGCGGCCGACGTGCCGCTCGCCCCGCTCAGCGACCAGGGCCACTCGCTGACCGTGGGCATCGGCACGCCGCCGCAGCCGCACACGCTCGTCGTCGACACGGGCAGCGACCTCGTCTGGACGCAGTGCAAGCTGTTCCGGCGCACGGCGAGGCAGCGCGAGCCGCTCTACGACCCGGCCAAGTCCTCCTCCTTCTCCTTCCTCCCCTGCAGCCACAAGCTGTGCCAGGAGGGCCAGTTCGGGTTCAAGAACTGCTCCTCCGAGAACAGGTGCGTGTACGACGACGTGTACGGCAGCGCCGAGGCCGTCGGCGTCCTGGCCTCCGAGACCTTCACCTTCGGCGCGCGCAGCAAGGTCTCGCTCCCACTCGGCTTTGGCTGCGGCGCGCTCTCCGCGGGAAGCCTCGTCGGCGCCTCCGGCATCATGGGCCTCAGCCCGGACACCTTGTCCCTGATCTCGCAGCTCTCCATACCACGGTTCTCCTACTGCCTCACGCCGTTCGCCGAGCGCAAGACGAGCCCGCTTCTGTTCGGCGCAATGGCCGACCTGGGCAAGTACAAGACAACGGGGCCAGTTCAGACCACGTCCATTCTGACGAACCCGGCGGTGGAGACCGGCTACTACTACGTCCCGCTGGTGGGCCTCTCGCTCGGGACGAAGCGGCTCCGCGTGCCGGCGTCCAGCCTCGCCATGAACGCGGACGGCACCGGCGGCACGATCGTCGACTCCGGCAGCACGATCGCGTACCTGGTGGAGCCGGCGTTCGAGGCCGTGAAGAAGGCCGTGCTGGAGGCGGTGGCGCTCCCCGTGGCCAACGCCACCGTCGAGGACTACGAGCTGTGCTTCGCGCTGCAGCGCGGCGCGGCGGCGGTGGGCGCGGTGAAGACGCCGCCGCTCGTGCTGCACTTCGACGGCGGCGCGGACATGGTTCTGCCGCGGGATAACTACTTCCAGGAGCCGAGAGCCGGGCTGATGTGCCTCGCCGTGGGCAAGCCGCCGGAAGGCTTGGGCGTGTCCATCATCGGCAACGTCCTGCAGCAGAACATGCATGTGCTCTTCGACGTGCGCAACCAGAAGTTCTCCTTCGCGCCCACGCAGTGTGACGAGATGTGAACTATATGCAGTTACAAATATCATTTCAAAGGGTGTGAGGCTGTCGTAGGAGGGCAGCCAATATTCTTGATATCGACCCTGATATGAATGGACAAATAAACAACGAAGAGATCGAAGGTATCAACAATGACTATTTACAATGCTATAAATTAAAGGGGTTAGATATTTATCCTTTTGATTGAAACTGCGGTGGGACCTCTGGTTGTTATCGAAAGAATGAAAGCGATGTTTAGCACCCTCACGTCAAGCAAAAGACCATAGGCAAGCTCCAGGAAACCACTGACCAGAAGTAACCAGATAACAACAAAAGGTGGACTAAGCAGTTGGGGTGGTAGCAACTTAGACGTTCTGAAAATTCCAAATATACGGGCATTCACATAGCTAGCTTTGCCTTCTTTGAAGAACCATCTTTAGGGTAGAGAAAGAGTTGTCATCCTTGATCTGTGCGCCACCTGAACTTGGTCCGATTCACGTCCTTCGAATATTGGCCGATTTGGTTCTTGCCAAGCATGACGCCAACGTATGTAGAGTTGTAGACAAGTGTTCTATCCTATTCCGTCTTCCTGTCTTTACCTCTTTGGGCACTTTCTTCCATCGCTTTCTCCCACCAGCCATGTAGTGACGTGCAATCTGTCACTGATCACTGATGGTAAATAGGTCAGAGCACCCTCCGTCAGCTAGTCTACTAAATCTACTAATCCAAATGTAGTACGCATATGCATTGCAGCGTTGGTATATCAAAATTATCAAATTCTGTAGATGCTTAATCTACTAAGCGATGATGCTTGTTGCGCGCTACAGTGTGAAGCAGATGGATTAGACAGGCCAAACTGAGTTTCTAGACATTGGCTTCAAAGTTTCCGTACCTTTCGAGGCACTTGAGATTGAAAAGGTTTAAAAACCTATTCTTGACCCACTTCTGTAGAGGCCCAATGCAGTTATTCTACTGCGATGGCAGAAAGGACACCCAAAGCCGTACATATTGGACACGTTGATAACCAGCGACTTACTGTGAGCTATATAAACCCGGAAAATAATATTGTGTATAGGAAGTAGATTAACCCGTTTGTTCATTACATTAGAGACATCACCAGTGCAGAACATGTAGATAAGCAGGGGTGCGTTTGGATCACTTTAGAGGGTGCTGTAGCAGTCACATCAAAGATGCCGGCACGATTTATGTGTACTAAACAAAGTCAAATTACAAAACTAAGTCCAGGACCCCCTCTCTATTTCGCGAGACGAACGTAATGAGGGTAATTAAACGGCGATTAGACGATGGTTACTGTAGCATCACTGTGTCAAAACATTGATTAATTAGGCTCGTTAGATTCGTCTCGAAAAATAACGCCCGTCTGCAGAAAGGTTTTGCAATTAAATTTTATTTAGTACCCCTAAATAGTAAGATTCTTTTTACTTTAGAGGGGTATAAACTTTAGAGGGTGTTTTATAGGGGGAACCGAACGGGGCCCAGGTAAGAGGTCAAGGAAACTATGCAAATAGTTCAGAATATGTTCCTCTTTTTGCATGTTTAGCAAATGGTTCAACTTCAGAATATGTTTCTGCGACAAAAGAGGCACACATGGTACTATTTTTTTTTTTTCTTACGGCACATTCATAATGAATGAACAAATCCGCCGCGAGGATTTCGACCACAGGATCTATCACGAGTAGAGATTTCGACCACAGGACATTTCAGGAGCAGGGCTGCGGGGGACTGCCTGTGCCGATGAGTTCATCATCCGTGACATAACCATAAGGGCCACTTTGAACCAGTACGGCCAGCAATAGCTTGTTATCTGAAAATACGTGCATTTCACTCATTCCCGTAGCGCCAAATTGAGAATATGAACACCGAAACAAACACGCCCCTGCTTCACATGCTTGGTGAATTCTGGTACACGGATGGCGGATAAGCCGTGGCTATGCTCTCACACATAACCCCAGGATTTCCCTGATGTTGAAGAAAACGAAACGGATCTGAACTGGACTCCAACCGCGCGTCGGACCTGAGAAGAACACGAGTCCCAACAAACGCCGATTGCCAGGCGAGTCCGCCTCCGAGTGTGACGCGACGGCCGGACGCCCTGGACTATAAAACGCACGTACGTGCACACACGGCATATCGTTCCATCAAGCCAAGCCATCGACGAACCAAGGGAGAACTGAGCCCAGCTCAGTTGGCTAGCTGCGCCAGCCGTAAGGCCGCGCGCGCGCCCACCCGGGTTCGAGCGGTGCTCACCCGGGTGCCTCACGGGACACTGTAGCAGTGAATAGTAACGTGAGTTACTGTTCACTGCTGGCAGTGAGGTGGAAAAAAATCCCCTCGTCCTCTCCAGTTCAAAGCACATGGTTAAGACTCGCGTCGCAGCTCACAACGGCCAGCTGAGTCCCTGTGTATGGATGGGGAGGGGGTTCGGGGTTTTCTCGGCCTGCGTGAGAGGCTCTCCTCCTTAGCAAAATGCCGTCGGGGGCGGTCTTACCCCCGGTAGGTCGAGTTTTTTTTTTTTTTTTTTATATCGACGAACCAAGGACGTGATCGATCGAGAAGATGGCGCGTAACCAGCTGGCGACGTCGCTTCTGCTCGTCCTCGGCCTCGCGCTCCTGCTTCCGTCGGTTTGCGCCGCCGAGCCGATCAAGACGACGCCGACGCAGTGGAGCTTCCACCTGCCGCTGCCCGACGGCGTGAGCGGCGCCGAGAGCCTGGCCTTCGACCGCAGGGGGCAGGGCCCCTACGCCGGCGTGTCCGACGGCCGCGTCCTCAAGTGGGGCGGCAGCACCCTCGGCTGGACCACCTTCGCGCACAGCGCCAACTACAGAAAGATCCCTCTCTGCACGGCGTCCGCGGTGCCCTCGCAGGACACGGAGAGCATGTGCGGCCGCCCGCTGGGGCTGCAGTTCTTCGCCAAGACCGGCGACCTCTACATCGCCGACGCGTACCTGGGCCTGATGAGGGTTGGCCCGGACGGCGGCGAGGCCGAGGTGCTGGCCACCCAGGCCGACGGCGCGCCGTTCCGCTTCGTGAACGGGCTGGACGTGGACCAGGCCACCGGCGACGTCTACTTCACCGACAGCAGCGCCACGTACCCACGCCGGTTCAACGCGGAGGTCATGGTGAACGCCGACGCGACGGGGCGGCTGCTCAAGTACGACGCGCGCACCGGGCGCGTCGCCGTGCTCAAGGCCGGCCTGCCGTACCCGAACGGCGTGGCGGTGAGCGGCGACCGGACACACGTGGTGGTGGCGCACACGGTGCCGTGCCAGGCATTCAGGTTTTGGATCAAGGGGGACAAGGCGGGCCAGTACGAGCTCATGGCCGACCTGCCGGGGTACCCGGACAACGTCAGGCGCGACACCAGGGGAGGCTACTGGGTCGCGCTCAACCAGGAGAAGGCGCGCCTCGTCCCCACGGCCGCTCCGGCCAAGCACCTGGTCGGCGTCCGGCTCGACCGGAACGGTGCGGAGGTGGAGGAGCTCACGGCGGCCAAGGGTGTCACGCTCAGCGACGTTGCGGAGAAGGATGGCCAACTGTGGCTCGGGTCGGTGGAACTCGACTACGTTGGCCTGGTTCATTAGAGATTTCACTATATATGTTAATTATTAGCTATAGTGTTTAAGTGGATTGGTAGCTTAATTATTGTTCCTCAGCCATATTATGTACTACTAGGAAGTATTGGAATTCTTAATTATTATTGTGTCTTATGGCTGAGGAACAATATGGTTTAAGTGTATAGTTTTCTGAATTGAATTGGATTTGCTTTTCAATACAAAATTATTATTCTACTCGTGCGTTACAACGGGAGATTGGCTAAGTATTAACCACACAAATAATCATCAACAAATGTCAAACTTCAAAAGAATGGCATCGAAAGGGTTTTCAAAATGAATCAACTATCCATTCTATAGCTTGTGTAAAGCCATTTGTTCAGAAACGCACGCCAGCGTCTACTTCACCGGAAGCAAAAGGAATACGTTCGCTGACAATTTTGGTTACCTGGCACACCAGCGTCTGCAATGAGATTAGAATGCAATATTCTTCATCTTCAAGCAAGCTGATAAGCCGTGGCTTGAAAAAAATGCATGGATGTAGCATTAGAGATTAGATCATCGTCACATGCCCCCCTGTTCACCACAGTTTGCAGTTGCAGGAAAAGCTTTTTCACAGCATCCCGGGCCTAATTTATCTGGCGCTGGTACTTGGTTGCGGGACAAATAAGAAGAATCTAAAATCGAAACTTCTACAGTTCCATATGGCGAAAATTTACCTTTGCGAGTCCTGACCAAGTAGAAAGCGCATGCATTTGATCATACATAAGTATTTATTTGGGTCCTTCTGACCAACTGGCTAGGGGGAAGTCTTTACCTTGAAACATCTTTTACTCGCCAAAAAAAAAAAAAGTTGAAACATCTTTATTTCCGTGGTCTCATTTTTTCATCTAATGGAACATTACAGATTACAGTTCAACATGGTTCACAAAAACAGATACAAAGCGTGATAGCATTAGGTCATGGATACATATGGAAACAAAATTCATTCATGGGCAATGGAATTCTTCCACTAGGTCCCTTCCGCTACGTCATGCGCAGAAATAAAATTCTGATCTGCGATAAGGCCATTAACCCCTTCACTACTTGGTAGGTTATGTGTAGTGTCCTTGTCTGAATAAGCTAAAAGATGTCCAAAGAGCACCTGCAACATGCATGCTTTTGTTTTGGGCATATAATCTTGGAACAGATTATACTAATCTCCAGACAGGCTAAATATCCGGTGGAAACCTCCTCGTTGAGCACTTCTCCAAAGTTCCTACTTTGGAAAAAGGAAGGAAGGAAGAAAGAAGAGAATCACATCCATCCTCACCCCATCGATAGCCCAATTATGCACATGTAAATAAATCATTATATTTAGTAGTTCCTACTTCCTACTAAAGAAGCATACTACAATATTTCATTGTATATATGTTATAAAAAAATAATGTGGTGGTATAAAATATTCTGAAACGCATGTACAGAAACCGCATACACCATAGTATGCAAGGAAAACAGTCAAGTGAACAGTGCCGTTTACCTTTTAGTAGTTCCATCATCCATCTTTACCATGGCAAGTATGGAAGATGATCTTTGGTGCCAGAATATTTATCAATGCATAACACAAGCAGAATATTTATCAATGCATACGGAAGCAATAGCAAACTAGACACGGAGACATACCTTATCAACACAAGGACACACTGCATAACACAAGCAAATACCAGTCCACAAGATGGGCCTTTATCTGTCAAAGCATCTTGCACCAACAAACCAACCGCTCCAGCTAGGCCTAGGCAGATGAAAGAAACATCATATATGCAACAAAGAGCCAATGCTTCATTCTGACAATTATCAATAATACTATGGTGGGAAAAAAATACCCATGTGGTAGTGCTAAAGTTATGCATTAAAGACTAATTTATCAAGAGAAGAACGTAGTTGTGTGTGGATGTAAGTCGAACAACCCAAGTTTGAACCCTCTTTGATCTGAATTGGGTGCCTATCTACTTAATTAACTAACATGTAATACCTCCTGCATTCATTTTTCAATTGATTTCTCTGGTACTTATTTATCATCCTGCCTGAAAATATATAGGAAGGGGTGATTAATTGCTGTTCTCCAAAACATTATTTGAGCAGCTTTTCCTCCTTAAATTTGTTTCTACGGTATCATGTGTAACTCTCTGCCCATAAGGATGCAAAACTAGGAAAATACAACTTACAAGAACATCATCAACTACTACAACAAACCAAATGAATCACGCCAGCCAGCCAGTGTTGTACTGTTCCAGGTCCTCTTCTTTTTCTTGAAACTTGACCCGCACCAAAGTTATGACTATACTTTCGTACATAATCATAGTATTACAGAAATGAAGGAAAATGTCCTGCCAAGGGTCAACGAGAAAACTTTATTCAAGGCAACAAGAACTGCTACTTCATAGCAAAAGGAAGAGAAAATGAGCAACTTTGTAGCATTTTTAAATGTCACGGAAGAGAACATGATAACCATGTTTTAAATTTCAATTAACAAAATCAGATTAAAAGAAATCATGTGTAATCACCATTGGTGAAATTGATATGCGTCTGAATTTTGACATATAGTAACAAATGAGTGAAACCTTCACAATAGAAATACAGAAGAACAAACAAATCTGCAGCTGAAATGCTCAAGTCTAATCTGTAAATACCAGTAATGAAAAAAAATTGTAAGAAAAACTAGATCAACCTAGGAGGAACTAGGTTGCTTTGATTTTTTTTAGGACAATGGAAAAGAGATTCTTACATGGTGAGAAATAGACAATGGAAAAGAGATTCTTACATGGTCAAAAGTATATAATGGAACAAACTGGTGAAGTAACTAACAAAGTCAACTGGTTTAAGGTCACATATTTAAATTGCCCTAGAGCAATATTTAAATTGCCCTCGATGTACCCACCGAAACTAAATATCACATATTAAAATTGTATTCAACGTTTTAATTGCTTGATTAGAAGACTTAGTTGGACAAACAATCTGCATACAGAGACTGCCAATATTTGATTTTGTAGAACTAGAAGACAGTGTTGGAACATCTGCATAATTGAGGCATGCCTCCATTTTTAGTAAACATTTTACACTATAATGGACCAACAGAATTATCCAACTGAATCGCTAGCGGACTAATGTAATACCTTTGCAAAATGTTTCTGAGGTGGGGACATAACATGTTTGTGTTGTCAATGCAGTTGGATCCAGAGTTTCTGATATTTGCTTCCTGATTCGAAACCCATCGTCACACAACATATACATGATATGTCGGAGACCTACATTGTCGTATGAGAGCACATTAACTTTCCCCTAGCACAGAAAAGCACCAAAACTTAGCCACATCACATTATTAGTCCAACAAGCAACCATGCAATGAAATGCAAGCTTCAGATAAGGAATCAAAATCCCTAATTATGAAGGCATAAGAACAGGAGATCGAACCTTGCCTGCACTTGTAATCGTTCCATCGAGGCGCGTAGCAGTCGTCTTCGATCCCATCCTTGTTCACGAGGTTGAACATGAGCTCCGCCGGCGACGTGAAGATCCCTGGAATTCCGAGGCCCAAAACCATATCAGCTCATCCAAATCCAGCACCCGAACCCCAAAGTAAGCGGATCTTTACCCGGGAGGTAATGGAGCAGCAGCAGACGGCAGCGTGACTCAGAGCCAAACCATGTTTCCCGTCTCTTCCCTTCTTCTCATTCGTGCGCGGGCGGAGGTTTTGGATGGAGAAATCAAATTTTTGGGAGGCGCGGAAGGAGTGTTGGCGGTCTGAGCACCGAGAACGGCGGGCTCGCCCGTTCGGGGGCGCTCGGAGCCGCCGTGGAGAGCTCGGCGGCGGCGGCGCAACTTTTGCAGGAACCTCCCTAAAACGATGACCCAATATTTGCATCGAGCCCCCTAAAACGGATCTTAATTATTGATCGCGATACTCTTCTGATATGTGTATTTGCTACCCATACGGAACAATTTCATTGATGAAAGATGAAATACTTACAGAAAGATCTCTCAAAGGCATCGGAACTATTGTTGTGATCCAAACATTTACATAAAACCTCTTAAAATGAATCGTGATCCATATATATACTCCATCCGTTTCAAATTACTTGACGTTTTTGACTTTTGTAAAGCACGTTTGACCGCTCGTCATATTCAAAAAATTTGCAAATATCATTTATCTTGTTATGATTTATCATTAGAGATAATTTAAGCATGATTTATATGTTTGCACAAAATTTTGAATAAGACGAGCGGTCAAACGTGATCTCAAAAAGTCAAAAACGTCAAGTAATTTGAAATGGAGGTAGTACATTATAAGAGCATCTCCAAAGAGTCTCAAAACCTGTCTTTAATCAAAATAATTCAATCAAAAACCATCTCCAACAGCACCCCAAAACTATTCCCAACGTTTTCATATCCCTAAACTCCCCTCATTTGTAGCTACAAACAGGAGAAGAATTCGGATCCCTATTCCTTCTTCTTTCACTAGAATTAATGATTTTGTGGCCTCAAATGTTGACGTGGCCTAATCAAAAATGCTTTGATCCACTTTAGGGAGAAACTGTTAGAGGAGAGAAGGAAAATTGTCCCGCATAATTTTTTGGTTGCTCCCAAAAATAAGTTTATGGGGCTAATTTTTTGGTAATCTCTTAGAGATGCTCTAAGCCCTCCTAAATTAAAAATAAGTTCATTAAACGGCCCTTAGACGGCTCGGCCCTATCTTCCCCAAGGCAGCGCAGGGCTCCCCGTCAGCGACGGCCACCACCTCATCGCGAATGGATCACCCATCCAAGTTCTCCTCGCCATCCAGATCTCCCCTCCATCCCTATCACTTCCTCGTCGATTGATAGCCACAATCGGCATCCTCATCCTCGCGACGCCAAGCCTCCTCACGATTTGACAGAGTGGTGATGTACTTCATCCGTATAATACTCTCTCTGGTTTTAAATTGTTGACGATATTGACTTTTTTTTATCGTCTTATTCAAAATACAAACATGCAAAGTTATAAGTTATATTTCAATTTTCTTTAATGATAAAATAAATCATAACAAAATATATGATAAATTTTAAATTTTTTGAATAGACGAATGGTTAAATATAACGTAAAAAATCAATGGCGTTAACAATTTAAAACGGGAAGGAGTAGGTTTGAACGGCAGAGTATTTGTGATGGCGCTGGCGACGCAGAGGTGGGGCTTTACCGCGGCTGGCCGAGGTTGCTGACCACGGCGACGGCGTGGGCACCCTGTATCCTGTTACTGCCCAAGTGGGCGAAGTCCACGGCCCTGCAATCCTGCTCTGCTGCAGTAGCGAGGCCCTGAACCGTGGCTGTTGGTTCTCTTCCGGTCTTCCCCATCCCAAGGCCACAGAAACACCCCACAAACCTGGGCACGGGGCAATGACGCTGGCAAGACGACACAAAAACATGGTCCACGAAACCGGTGCAATCTCGTAGGATTCAGATGCTGTGGGAATTTCCTTCGGAGTGAGTAACCTCCTGGTGTTTCTTCACAAATTACGAGTTCTGGGTTTCAGCTTTTCTGTATTTCAAAACATGTCCGCTACCATTTCGAATTAACGCCATTCTTAGTCGCTCAGAAAGAAGTGGCTCATGCGACGCCCTGCGTGAGACCAATAGATGGAGGCAAAATGGCCACTATTTCGTAATCTGTTGGCATCTTGATCACGAAAGAGCTGCAGTAATCAATGCCTCATGCTGGTCCCGTTCATGGAAAGGAATTAGCTCTTTCCAACTAAATAATTTAAATGTTGTTGATAGTATAAATTCCAAAAGTAAGATAGAAACCATGCTCAAAATGTCTTCTTTTCAAGACTGGAACGAGAAAAGGAAGAAGGCGTGTGAGGTAGCCAAAGGCACAGTTGACAAACTGATAGCGCGATCAAAGAAAAAAATAGGAATGTCGATAAGTGGAAACAAATGCATATCCCCACTGATGCTCCCAAAGAATAAATCACATACCACAAAGTTGTTCTCGAAACAGAGCATGCAACCAGCACGAGGCACACGATCAAGCGACGGGCTGTTTCTTGGTTCATCAGGCACTAATACATAGAAACATGAAAGAAAAACAAGAAAAAACCAACTCGGGGCACGGAGCCACGACAAGTGCACACTGGCGTCTCCAACGGCACAACAGGCACTCGTGATTCGTGAAAGCCACACAGATCAAGGGAGAATTCAAGTTCAACGGCAAGAAGCCATACACTCAAACCCACCCACACACATACATCGGCCACGCGCCACGGCGAGGCCTGAACGCAACACGCGCGCTTGCTGCCATTTTGTTCCAAAGCACACATTACGTGCAGCAAAAGAGCGTAGGCTATAAACCCGGCCATCAGCGAAGGCAGGCCGGCAGGGGCCAACCAGGAAGCCCGTACCTGAATCGACGAAGCAGCAGGGCGCACGCGAAATGAACGGAGATGCACTGATCTCTCCTGGCAGCAGTGTGGATGAACGTTTCACTTGGCAGAAGGCAGGCAGTGCACACTCTGGCTGGCCTCTCCAACGGCGCAGCAGACACTCGTGAAAGCCACACAAATCAAGGGAGAATTCAAATTCAACGGCAAGAAGCCACACGCGCGCGCACACACACATCGGCCGGCCTGAGCGCAACACGCGCGCAGGCTGCGATTTATTCCGAAGCACACAAGTACGAAGAGCAAATGCGCGCCGGCAGGAAGGGGCCAACCAGGAAGCCCGTACCTGAAGCGACGCAGCAGGGAGCACGCGAAATAAACGGAGAGGCGCTGATCTCTCGTGGCAGCAGTGTAGATGGACGTTTCACCTGGGTAATAAACAACGCGACAAAAATGTTTGAGCAGTCAGTGGCACGTGCAGCAGAGAGAGAGAGCACCTACATATATATGTGCACGCAGGCACGCAAGTACTGTAATACGTACCTGAGGACAGTGCCCCGCAGGAGGCGGCGCATCCTGTAGTGGCGGGAGTGCACGAGCGGCTCGAAGAGGTCCGGGTGGTGGCCGGCGTCGACTCCACCGCTCCACTCCAGCGCGTCCCACACGTCTTTCTCCATCTCGACGGCCGGCCTCTTCGCGCCGGGCTGGCGGCGCCCCATGCTCGGCAGACGACGCAAGCCGAAGCATCCCCTGATCCTGATGGTCTCCAGGGCGGGCGCGAGCATCTCCACCCCGCACATGATCTGCTCCAGCTTCGGCAGGTCGTAGAGGTGGATGGCGGCCAGCTTGGGGAACGGTACGCCGTCCTTGGCTATCTTGTCGGGGTACCATCCGTTTGGCTCGAAGACGTGCCTGAGGTCGCCGCAGTGGATGATGTGGAGAGTCTCCAGGCTAGGGAAGGAGGCCACCCACACCGGTAGTGCGAACCGAATCCTCGAGCATGAGCGCAGGTGCAGATGCTGCAGGTTTTCGAAGGAAGACCAGGTGTCTCGAAGAAAATCTTTGCTCCAAATGCACCGGGCCTTAAGAAGATCTGATGCCCAGATGGTCTGCAGTTGGTTTCCCAAGTCAGCCGCGCCTGAAGGGAAGACGGTGTCCAGGTTAGGGCATCTCTCCACGCGGCACCATTTCAGGCGGTACCAATTCTCTGCAGGCGTACACATGCTGGCCGAGGTATCGTGCACATGTACAGATTCTGTCATTTGTGTCATCAGATACAGCAAATTATGTAAATGACGAGAATATACCAGTTCACTCTCCAAGCAGCGGCTCCCATCTCCAATCTCGACATGGCGATCCAACTGTTCAGTTGGAGGCTTAGGAAAGTCCAGCATCGGAAAATTGGCATTGCGTATCTCCGTGAATACATCACCATACCGGCTCGCTTGGACACGGTGCTGCTGATTGCTAGGTTCAGTTATCTCCCTGGCGCCTGCTTTGAACTCAACACCCCCACCGTACTCAGTTGACGAGCTTAGGTGCACATTAAAGTATGTAGTTTTGCTGTAATATATATAATTCTTCACCAGGAAAGACAAGGACCTGATGAGCCTCGCGTCCGCAAGAACAGCATGCAACTGCAGATTGAAAGATTTGTGCTGGGCAAGGGGTGGCCGGGTAAATCCACTCGCTCTCCGCCCAGGGCGGGTGTCTATGCATACCAACTCGAGCTTCAGCACTGTCCTATGTGGGCCCCATTTTATTGCACGAAGGTGCTCGCAGCCCAGCAAAAAGATGCGTTTGAGCTCCGGGACATTTACCACCATAGTATGGAGGTCAAGCAGCTTGATTGCACTTCCCGAGAGATCTATCTCCACAAGATTTGGCAGCCCGCGCACGAACAAATTCTCCAACTGCGTGCAGCCTTGCAGGGATATCTTGGAGGTCTTGATATCCCTCTTATCTTCACGAGACGGAGGCTTCGGCCGAGAGCTTTCTAGAGGTAGCTCAAACGATGACGTCCAATGGTCCATCGGTCCATATCCATCAAAGCTGAATGACCTTAGCGAGGAAGGAAGTCCACCAGGCACGACTACATTCTCCAGCCCATCACAACCATCCAGAATAAGCACCTGAAGGCTCCTCGATGTCGATAAGCTTGTTGGTATGTTTCTCATGCCTTTGTTACCAGAGAAGTCAAGTATTTCCAGCTTTGTCTTACCCAGAAATGAGTTGCTGCTATCAATAGATGTCTCTTCCTGATATTGATTGCTAGGTTTGATTATTCGGAGCCTCCGAAGGTGAGGCAGCCTTCCCTGTAACTTACTTGTGTACTGCCAACTGCCTCCTGCTCCCTCTATATTTAGTTCCATGAGGTCATCCATGAGACCCATCTTTTCTTCAGATAAGATCTCGGCCCAATCTGTGTAACGTATGTCAAGCACCAACAAGATGCCTAGACATTCCCACTTTATATTGTTCTTCCCTTGATTATTACTTGTGTTGTCATGTGTGCAATGATGCAATCCCAGGAACCTCAGTACGTGGCAGTCGAGAAAAGGTGGTGATGTAAAACTGAAGGCACAGCAAGAGAGGATTAGCACACCAAGCTTGCTGCAGTGTTTAAGAAATCCATTTGGTAATCCTTGCGGGCTGTTAGACTCTTCAAGTGCTACGACCAAAGAAGTAGCTTTCTGCAGTACAATTTGAATATCTTCGTGTACAATCAGATTCTTTGAGGTGATACAGATCCAGCGGCAAGGCCTCTTTTTATACTCAGTATGCAGTAGTGTCTGAAACAATGGGCCAGTATGGTCTTTGAGTACCAAAAATGGAGCTTCTGAGTCTTTGTTTAGTTTTTCAAACAAACTGCCAAGCAGAGATGGATCATCATGCTCCCAACGTATTTCCTGATGCAATATGTTAATAATCTCTCTTGTTATGTCCTCTTTAATGATCCCATCGCATATCCAGTAGTTGGAAGCATGAGCCACCCAATCAAATCCAGTGACGCCATGGAAATTGCATTGCAAGAATAGCTCATAGAGGCAACAATCTTTGACCATTGTTGAGCTGACGCCCCGCATGCATGGGTGGCGAGCAACTATGCTGTCAGCCTCTTGGAGCAGCACTGCATTGAACTCTGAACTTCTTAATGGTCCGCCATATGAATCGTTAAAGAGGAAGAGGTGGGTGTGTCTTAGCTTGTGTACTATCTCACGCCAGCGGTTATGGATTATCAGAGACCGTCTGTTGAATGCCCATACTACTAGGTGCTCACAGTAATCAGGATTAATACCAAACCTGTTCACATGTACCTCTTCCTCGCTTCCGTTTAAGAAAACCATCATACATTTCTTATACATCAAGGTTGCGGCTATCACCTGCGAAACACCTGTTATGATATCCCTAGTGCCATGTTCCACCCCATTGAAGTCGTCTTCCTCATCCTGCTTGTCGAACATGGCCATTGCTTCACGGTCAAGTAGATTTAACTCCTCTGCTATTTTCCGCTGCATCATCCTTCTACTCTCCCAGGCTGAGCAATCTATGTAAATTATTGTGTCGTAGTATAATTCTGAGGAAGCTTTTTTAGCTTTGATTGACTGAAGTTCTTTTAGAATGGATCCAAGGACCGGGGCCGTCCCAAAGCCACCATACCATTAAAGTAGATGACCTTGATCTCGCTGGAACGACGCTGAATACAACCAAATATTATTTTCTTTCCGGCGCTGTCGACGTCGCTGGCGTAGATTCGCTGCAATGGAAGTAAGCAGGAAGCAAGGATTATTAATTTGTTGAGGTTTTTGGTTGACGGGGGATGTAGGAACCACTAAATACTGGCACGTGAACTTGTTACGAATCAATAGTACAGATGCGTGCACCATGATTAATTTATTGCGGCTTCAGTTAATAGCCAGTTAACCCAATTCGGATGCATGATGTGATGGGGGACGTATATAAATTAAACAGCTAGCTAGTTGTCTGAAAACTTGTTTGAATCAAAAGTACAAAAGCCTAATAGCGGGCACATGAACTAGTAGTAGTATCATACCTGTATGTCCATGATGAATTTCCACTGCCGCAGTAGAAGACCAGTCAACACAGGACCTAACCTATGAACGAATCCGCTTCTCTGATCAAGAAATCCATGAATGTATTATAGAGAAGAGAGGACGAAGCAAGAAAGGAATGCCCACCGATCTAACTCATCGTCATTCTACGCTCTGGCACGGTCGGAAGCTAACTGCAGGCCAGGAATGAAAGGGAGACTAGCGCCTGCAACTATGGTCCGGCCGCTCCTTCATCTCGCTTTCTCTCGAACATGGCTTGCTTCTTTTTTGTCCCATTCTTCCATGTACATTTGTTTGCCTGAGTCTGGCTGGGTTCTTTGCTTGTCGCAGGAAGCATTCCCTATGCATTCTCTTTGCATCTTTTGCTTTTGCATCATCTTTCGCTTTTGCTAAAGAAAACTTGACACGTCCTTTGTACTTTTGATCAACTTCCATAGCTTATAAGCATTTTCACAAGAAAATACACGATTGAAAACACATTCATCAAGAGAGACTAGAAGGATTCTCTCAGCAATAGCATTATGTGCAAAAATAAAATTCTGATCTGTGACAAGGCCATTAACCTCTTCACTTATTTGATAGGTTGTGTGTCGTGTCCTTTTGTAAATAAGCAAGATGACCAAAGAGCATCTGCAACATACTTCCTACATTTCTCTTGTATAAGGCTCTCAAGCTATGAAAAAACCCTATATAATCCAAAAATAAGACACATGCTTTTGTTTTGAGCATATAATCTTGGAAAAATATTATACCAATCTCCAGATAGGCTAAATATTTGGTGGAAACCCCCTCGTCCAGCACTTCTTCAAAGTTCCTACTTTGGAAAAAGGAAAGCAGAAAGAAGAGAATCACATCCATTCCCACCCCATCAATAGCCCAACTATGCACATGTAAATCATTCTGTGTTACTAGTTCCTAATTCCGACTAAAGAAGTATAGTGCAATTTTTCATTGTATATATGGTTATACAAAAATAATGTGGTAGTATAGAATATTCTGAAACTAGAATGTAAACTGCACACACCAGAGTACGCAACGAAAACAGTCAAGCAAACAATGCTCCTTTACCTTTTAGTCTAACGAGTCTGACACGTTCCATCATCCATCTTCACTATGGCAAGTACAATAATAAACATACTAGGATGATGATCTTTGGTGTTAGAATATTTATCACAATGCATAACATACGAAATAAATAGCAAACTAAACATTGAGACATACCTTATCAACACAAGGACACAGTGCATAACACAAGAAAACACCCGTCCACAAGATGGGCTTTTGTCTGTCAAAGCATCTTGCACCAACAAACCAACTGCTTCAGCTAGGCAGATGAAAGCAACATCATATCAACATAGAGCCAAAGCTTCACTTTGTGAATTATCAATA
The DNA here is from genome assembly GCA_012490785.1 of Eragrostis nindensis. Classification (NCBI taxonomy): domain Eukaryota; kingdom Viridiplantae; phylum Streptophyta; class Magnoliopsida; order Poales; family Poaceae; genus Eragrostis; species Eragrostis nindensis. The sequence goes on along the minus strand of JAAXCT010001630.1, from coordinate 45,120 downwards.
ATAATATGGTGAAAAAAAAATCCATGTGGTGGTGCTAACAGCTAAACATTTATGCATCAGAAACTAATTTACCAATAGAAGAACGTAGTGGGTGTGTGGATGTAAGTGGATCTACCCAAGGTTGAATCCTCTTCGATCTGAATAGGGTGCCTATTTACTTAATTAACTAACATGTAATACCTGCTGCATGTGATTCATTTTTCAACTTAGTTCTCTGGTATTTTGGTACATCTATCATCCTGCCTGAAAATATATAGGAAGGGATGATGATAATTGCTGTTCTCCATAATTTGAGTTGAGCAGCTTCTCTCCCTTCAAAAAAACACAACCCAAAAAAAATAAAACTTACAATATCATCATCAGCTACTACAACAAAACAAATGAATCAGTCGGCGTTTTAATGTTTCAGGTCTTTTTTCCCACTTCAAACCTGGCCCGCACCAAAGTTATGACTATAGTTCCTTACATAAGCATAGTATTACAGAAATGAAGGCAAATGTCTTGGCCGAGGGTCACTGAGAAAACTTTATTCCAGAATGAGTGCGAAAATGACAACCTGGAAGAACGATTGTTACCCAAAAAAAGATCTAACAAACTAAAATTAAGGAGACAAGAATTGCTACTTCATAGCAGAAGGAAGAGAAAATGAGAAACTTTATAGCATTTTTAAGTGCTAAGGAAAGGAAGAGAACATGGTAAGCATGATCAAATTACATGTTTTAAATTTCAATTAACAAAATCAGATTAAAAAGATCATGTGTAATCACCATTGCTAGAATTGATATGCGGTTGAATTTTGGCATATAATAACACATGAGTGAAACCTACACAATAGAGATACAGAACAACAAACAAATCTGCAGCTGAAATGCTCAAAATCTAACCCTGTAATATTAAAAGAAAACATAGAGGTCCTAGACCAACCCAGGAGGAACTAGATTGCTTTGATTTTTTTTTTTTAGACAATGGAAAAGAGATTCTTACATGGTGAAAAGTATCAAATGAAACAAACTGGTGAAGTATCAAATGACCTGTTTTCACTAAAAATAAGTAGCTATAGGCCTACCTTCATTTAGAATTGGAATTGTGTTGTTACGTTTCAATTGATTGATTAGAAGACTTGGGTTGGGCAAACAATCTGCATACAGTGATTGCCAATATAGCAGAAGACAGAGTTGGGACAAACGCATGATTGAGGCATGCTTCCATTTTTAGTATACTTTGTACACTATACAATAGACCGATTAAAGTATCCAACTGGATAGCTAATTTATGGGGTCTGAGGTGGGTACATAACATGGTTACTTTTTGTTGGCACTGCAGTTGGATCCAGAGTTTCCCATATTTGCTTCCTGATTCGAAACCCAGTGTTGCACTTGCACAACATATACATGATACATCGGAGGCTTACATTGTCACTGTCTGCCAACTTCCCCCTAACACAAAGAAACACAAAACTGGAGCCACATTATTGGTCAAACAAGCAGCACAGCAGAGAACCCATAAAGGTAGCAGCTTCATAGCACCCATAGCCATGCTATGCAGGCTTCAAATCAGGAATCACGGTTCGTAATTACAAATATACAGATCAGAGGCCACGAAGATCCCTGGAATTCGCAGCCCCAAACCACATCAGCTCAGCCAAATCAAGCACCCTATCGCCAAAACACAAGCGTTAGGTAGGTGGAGGTTTACCCGGGAGGTAATGGAGCAAGGAGACCCGCAAGCCGCTGCAGACGACGGCATCGACTCGGAGGACCAGAGCTCTGTGCCGCGGGGCAGGAAGCGGAGGCGGCCTGAGCACTGAAACCGGCGGGCTCGCCCGAGTCGGGGCGCTCGGAACCGCCGTGGCGCTCGCCGGCGGCGAGGCAACTTTTGCAGGAACCGGGATGTAACTATTTACAGAAATCCCCTCAAAACGAATCGCGATCCAACTATTTACAGAAAACCTCCTAATTTGAATCGCGACTATTGATCGTGATCGTAACATTTTCAAAAAACATCCTAATATGAATCGTGATCCTGATATTTTCAAATAACCCTCTAAACTAGATCGCGATTAATAACCGCGATCCAAATATATGCATAAAGACCCCTAAATCGGATTTTTTATTTTACGGAAAAGCCCTTCCGCACTGACTGGGCTCCCTCTTCCCTCCGGCGCCGGCTACATCCTCGTCGCAAATCGAGTTCCCCTCCTCCTCCTACTCTCCCATCCCGTTGCCTGCCGGAGTTCCCACCTCTTCGCCATTGCTAGCCCCAATCGACACCCTCTTTCTCGCGGCGCCATACCCCCTCGCGATTTCTGACTGCAGAGTAGCCGTGGTTAATTTCTGATGGCGCCGGTGACACAGAAGGACAGACACTGATTGGGGTTGCTTGCCACGGCGACAGCGAGGGGAGCCTGGCCAGTATTTGCGTTGTCTCCGTTCTTGCCCAAGGGGGCCTGCAAAGGCTCTGCAAGACTTCAATCCTGCTCTGCTCTGCTCTGAACCGTGGAGTGGCTGGCGGCTGACGGCTGTTGCTGAAGGCTCACCGCAGCATTGCCATCGCCAAGTCACTGTTCTTCATCCACAGGCCGCAACAGCATGGTGCACGCGAGTCTGTGACCCGTGCAATCTCACAGGATTCTCACAGGGCAATCTCCTGGTGTTTCTTCACTAATCTCGAGTTCTGAATAGCTTTTCTGTATCACAAAACATGGCCACTATCCTTTCGAATTAACACCTTGCATTCTTTGATGCTGATTTTCGTGCTGTGTGGGAGACGAATACATGGAGGCAAAATGGCCACTATCAGCCGCCCCTTGCGTATGAAAGAGTTTCATAATCAATGACACATGATGGGTTCCCTTCAAACCTGTATGTCATGGATCATGCCACAAAATTCCTAAGCAACAGAAGACTGGATAAATCTACCACTGAAAGAAGATATCTCTTTCCAACTAAATAATTTAAGTGTTGTCGATATATAAAATCAAAGTTGGAAAGAAATATAAACCATTAAACCATATTGAAGATGTCACATTTTACAAACTGTAAGGTGATCAAAGATATAAACCATTAAACCATATTGAAGATGTCACATTATACAAAATCAGCTGGACTGAAACCAACGGAACCCGACATGTAGATCACCTACATAAAAGGTCAGTAACAGATATGACGCCTATCTTTCTTTCACGTATGCTCACAAAGCCTCACGAATATAAAATTGTTTTTCATGGTTACAATTTTTCTTTCACTGCTAAATAAGCAGACAGATGAAAACCGCAGATCTTAGAACAAACTTTGCATGAAAATGCGTGGATCCATTCTCACATTGTTCGGACAATCCAATGTGTGTGCCTTGCTCTGCTTGCTTCCAGAAAATTCATTGTCCGTGCTTGCTGCCTTGTGGTAACCGTAATACATACAGCACAAATGCACCTTGATCCAAGTTCTGCGTTTGGAAAAGCAAAATGTTTAGAATCCCCTGAAAATTTAGAAAGAAGAGAACAGAGGAAACATGCATGAAACTGGGTCCTGCAAGTAAGTTGAGGTCATACTACATACCATTATGCATGGCTTCTCTCCAAGCACCTGTTTTACATCTCCCCTTGACCATGCTGTAATCTTACACGTTTCGGATGACAACACGAAAACTTCTCGGATGCTTGCTGATGGTCTCCTTCAGTGCAGCCTCCAGGCTTTCACTGTCCCATTTCCGATGCTCCACGGGTGGTTTCTCCGCGTCTGCGCATTCCAAATTCATAGGAATGAAGCCGTCACGCACGTAAATAAGCACCGCAAACTCCTCAAGGCTGCCCAAGTGCTCGATGCCGTCAAGCACACTGTCCGACTGCCGTGCTCCTTCTGCGTAGCATTCTATAGTAAGGCTCCGAATCCTCGGCATGGTCCCCGCCTCGAACGTGAGGCAAGGCGAGGGGCACTGGAACCAGAACTCCCTGAGATTCAGGAGCGCCGCACGGCGGACAACCACGATGCCTTCTTGATGCTTCACGACATGCAGCCTAAGGTGCATCAGTGATGTCAGCCTGCAGAGAACGTCAGCGCCATCACTCGATAGAGACAGGACTTTAATCTCCAAGCTGCTGAGGTTGCTGAGCTGAGTGATCCAATCAGCTGGGACCCTAGAGAAGGGGCATCCCAGTGCATGTAGCCGGTGGAGATGCCGCGGTGGCGGTGACCAACAAGCCAAGATATCGCTGTCAAGGGATCCCCTTATGATTAGGGACCGAAGGCTACAGAGTCTGCAGAGGGAGGAGATCAGAACATCACAGGTGTCTCCCACCGAATATACACTTCGACACAGCATCAGCTCCCTGACATTAGTCAGCTTGCCGAGTTCCTCAATCGTCTTCGCATCTTCAAGATCTATTGACAATTTAGATAATGTACGGAGGCCTCTTATCTGGCCGATTCCACCAACAAGATCCACACCTACGGGAATAATCAGATGCGACAACGTCGACGGTAATCTCCTTCGTTGACTACTTCCAATGTCTGTAATTCCTCTAGGTTCCGCAAGTGTGGTAGCAGATTCTTACAACCAATGCCTCTGGTCCTCAGGTATCTCAGCTTGAATAAACTGCATACTGAAGACATATCGTACTTCCTATCCTTGGAACCATAGATATCAAGATGTAGTACTCGTAAAAGTCGAAATTTTGAGAGAGATGGCAGCCACTGAGCATGCCCCCACAAGTTAAATGACCTAGCCTGGGTAAGAACCATGTTTTCAATCACGTTATTCCTTTCTGAATTTCTGACCTGCAGAGATAGCCGACGAACTTCCAAAGGGCCTTTCGTGCTATGACGGTCATTAATTATAGTGATGAAGTTTTCTTCTGTTGACTTCAGTATAATAAAATCAAGCATTAGGTCATGCACTACACAAGACAACACTTCCCCACAGTCATCGAACTCTGCTATTTGAACCATGTTTCTATTAATGAGTTCATTAATGTAACTTTCTGCTATTTGCTCCTGGCAATAACCATGCTTTTTAGTAACAAAACCCTCAGCCATCCATCGCCTCAACAAATCGTCCTTTTGTATTTTGCAATCTTCTGGAAACATACCAAGATATAGCATGCATGTCTTAAGGTCCAGAGGTAAATCATTGTAACCAAGATTAAACACATGTCTCATCCATTCTAAAGAAGGGCTTGTTTCCAGCTGGAAACGAAAAGAATATATTATCTTCTCCCATATTTCTGTCGAACCAACCTCCTGATGACTAGCCAAAATGCTGCCTATAGTAAGTATGGCTAATGGCAACCCTCCACATTTCTTTAAAATTTCATCGGAAATATCTTTTAGCTGCTCGGGACAAGCATCTTCTGAATGAAAAATCCTTCTGTGAAATAATCTCCTTGAGTCAACATCACTAAGAGGTTTTATTCTGTAGACATAGCCAGTGGAATTGGAACAGCATGCCTTAGCTATGTCTTCGATACGTGTTGTTGTTACAACTCTACTACCACGATTATTCTCCACAAAACAACACTTAATAATGTTCCATACTTCTATTGTCCATAAATCATCGATCACGATAAGGTACCTTCAAGGAACAAAAATACAATTCATCATGTGGAATCATCGTCTATTTCTTCTAACATGTGGGCCACTTTTGTGATCTAACAGCAGCGCTATTAAGCAATCCAAAATAGTTCAGAAGTTCCGGTCCATAAACAAGTTTATATGCTTGATTAGACAAATCAGAAAAGGTCAGATAGATACCTCAAGTGCAATTTTGCCGATGCATCAAATTAATATTTGACCAACAAAAGAAGCCTAAATAGTCGCCCTCATGGCGTTGAAATTACCATGTTTATCAGAATCAAAAAATAAACTACTAACCACTACAATCATGAAATATTTATCCCAAAATACATCCACATCAGTTAACAAATTACGAAAAAATTTAATCCAGAATCCTATGTGAAGAGAAGATCAAAGGCATATATTTTTTTGGATATAGCTTAATTAGCTCTCCTTTTCCTAGACGCCAAGGTTATTAGGATATTTATCTCCTTCATATAGATAAATAGATAGATAAGTAGGCAATACATGTTATGCTTGTCTTTGTTAACAAGGTAATCGTATGACCAACCGAACGTCTTACCTTTTGTCTTGGAGACGTTCCCGAAGTTTTTCAATGAGTTGGTTCTCATCATCCTGGCTCGAATGAAACCACTTAACCTGTTTGATTATATCTGACAAGATTTTGGCCAAATCTGGATTTCGGGACACCGACACAAAAGCCGTGCAGTCATATTGGCCCTGGATGGTAGTGTAAACTTGTTTGGCAAGAGTTGTTTTGCCAATCCCGCCGAACCCGACAATAGATACAAGCTTCAGTTGATGTGAACCGTCCTCCTTGAGCAGCTCCAAAAGCTTCTCCTTTGGGCCGTCTATGCCTTGAAGGCTGGCAGCATCTGCATACAGCGCCTGTATGCGAGGGTCAACGCGCACAGCGTGAGGCCACCCAGGCAGGTGGACGATCAGCTCGTGCCACTTTCCTATTGACGCCACCCGGGCCTTCAAGTCTCTGATCAGTGTGGCGATCTCATAGCGCACCCTGAGCGTCTTGAGCCCGTGCAGAAGCCTGGTCTTATTGGTGTTGCGACCGCAGCTGTGCATGAAGATGTCCACGCAGTCCTCCATGTCGTAGGCCAGTTCGCGCACCTTGCTTCGCAACTCCTTGTACTGCACATCGATTGGTTCCTCCATTGCAGACAGCTTCATGAGAAAAGCATTGATGCTGCTCATCTCGTCTCTCAGAGAGCTGATCTCCTTCTTCGCATCTTTGGCCAGCTTGAAATCCTTCTCAAGCAAGGTGGCGAGCTTGGTTAGAAGCGACCCCATCGCTCCTGAGAAGGCGCTCACCATCAGCGCCTCCATCGGTTGCAGGTACTTGTAGCACTACGCTCAATAATATGAGGATTGAAGTGGAAGAAGGTTCAAGTGGTATACACTGGTCACTGGTGCTGAGGCTGTCCGCTCATATAGCTGCTTCAATAATTAATTGTACTATTAAGACAACGATGGACAGCCAAAAATGCCACAGTGCTGCACCTGGTGCTCTGCTCATATGTCGTGCATTTAGTTGAAATGTCAATTATCAAGTGGTCCCCTTATTAAAAGAGGGGTGCTAGAAGCTGCCTATAGTTTTTTTTTTTATTTTTTATGTAACGACTTGACTTGTGCTTAATCACATGCATTCACCCCTCTGTTGGCTTTGTACTATGAAAGCGATGCATGTTTGCCTTTATGTAACGACTTGACTTGTGCTTAGTCACATGCTTTGTACTATGAAAGCGATGCATGTCAATTATGGTGGGAAACTGGAAGGTGCTCGGCTCAATTGGCAATCAGAGCATCATGGAGCAGCACTGCATATTGCTGGGTTGAAAGAGATGATGAGACGAGACCTGGAAGAATCAAGGACAGGTTACAGGTCGCCCCTGCTGGAAGTGGAAGCTGATGAATTTTGAGAGGATTGTTAGAGGCAATGGGGTGGGTGCGTGCTCAGCAGACAAGCAAGACGACGCGAGGAAAATGGACTAGGAGAGCGGGTGTGTGAGTAGTTCCGACCAGTGGTCAGGTAAAGAAAAGAAGTGATCAGACACCCTTGAACACAACACATGTGATGTAAACACTTATGCCATCATCGAAATATATCAGGGCTGGGAGCGTCTTCGTCCTAGACCTCTAAAGAAAAATTAGCAAAAATATATAACTACATTACCAAAGATTCATCGAAATGTATGTTTTATTCTGGGAACCTATCGTGAAATTAAGGTAAGCTCAGCATGTTGATCACTTGCAAGGCATGTCTGTTTGTAAGTACTCTAAATCGACAAATAAAAATAGCTCAAGTATTACTCTGGTTTTTGTGCAGGGGCGGAGCTAGAGCTTGTGCAAGGGGGGTGCAATAGCGTCATTTGAGCTGCTTAATCTTGATTTTTTTGGCTTTGTGGGTGCATGTTTATGAGATTAGGGGGTGCGATTGTGATAATAAAATGGATGATACCACTAATTTTTCGTTGAGCTCTGGGTGCGGCCGCACCCACACCACCATACGTGGCTCCGCCCCTGTTTTTGTGTGATATGATTCAGTACTTGTAGCATAACATGAGAACTACATGTCATGGAAGCACGATAAAATAAAAATGAAGGATATTAAAAAGTAAATTTTCTTGAATATTCAATATTTTTAATAACACAAATGCATGGTAACATGTGGATGAGCCTTGAGCTCAAACAAAACTCATATGTTGAGCGAAGATTTGTAAGCGTTACATCCTCTCCTTGCTAAAATATATACTCCCTCCATTTGCAAAATGATGTTGTTAGGACAGTGAATTTAGTTCAGTTTTGAACTAATCATGCTGCCCTAACGACTTCATTTGGCATACAGAGATGGGGAGCACAGCTGCATAAGAGGGATCATGTTTGCTTCCACCCTGTGTCAATTCGAGGCCCCTCTCCGACCCATCCGCTGCCCGTCAACCCCACCGCCACTAAGTCTCTCGATGTGATGCTTCCACCACCACCTGGCCCACCGCCGACGACCACCACCCACGATTGGTATCGACTTTTTTTTTTTTAAAAAAAGACACATCGACATTGAACCCCGCTGACAAAGAAGAGCTCAAGAGCAGGTAGTCAACAAACAGAGATGGAGAGCTTATTTGGGGTTTGGTTCGCTTCCGCCCTGTGTCAATTCGAAGCCCCTCTCAACACACACCCATCCGCGGCCCGTCGACCCCGCCTGCCACAAAATTCTCGCGATGTGATGCCCCACACCCTGACCTGACCCACCGCCAACAATCACCATCTGCGGCCGACGAGGAGCTCGGAGGGATCCAAATCCACGCGGCTAAGGGATTCTACTATGACAACGACGGCTGCGTGGTGGTGAGCTCACTGGGAGTCGCTTGGGAGAGAGGAGGAAGAGTGGCAGGGGATGTACTGATTGGTCCGGGCCAAAGCAGCGCGTGGGAAGAAAACAAGGTTTGGCGGATAGAGGCTTTGGCGTTGCGGTGGTCAGAAGCGAAGAACCCTGCAACCCATGACCGCTTCATATCCACTTTTGCGTTTGTGTCGATGAAGGCAACTATGAAGTTCACCAAGATAATATCAATGGAGAACGAAAGAAAAGAGTCGCTAATTAGTCAGACAAGGGAGAAAGATTCATGTAAAAATAAAATGTTTAATATGGTTCATGCTAGCCTCACCATATCTACGACATTTAAAAACAAAATTGAAGCAACTTTTTGTATAATGGAAAATTTTGACATGCCCATTATATAATACTAAAAATTTATTATAAAAAAGAACTAAGTTATACTAATTTTTTTTGACAATTAAAGATACTTTTGTTTGGTCGCCTAATCAACATGATAAATTCACGGCTCGGTCTATGTATAAAACGCTAGCTGTGACCAATGTTGTACCGCACAATCATGTTGTTTGGAAACTGAAGTTGTCGTTAAAGATTAAGATCTCCATTTGTTACTTAATCAAAGATATAGTTCTAACCAATGATAATTTAACAAAAAGACTATGAAAAGAGAGTTTAAAATGTTGTTACTGTAACCTTGATGAGACTATAGGACCTCTTTTTTACTATCATAATGCTAAGTTAATATGGAGAATTGTGCAAACTATTTAATATTTCCCCTGCTGATAGCATGCAACATTTTTTTATGATTGGTTATTAGGAGTGGATAGGAATTAAGCTGTAGCACAAAATTTTGGTTGGAGCCTATACATTGTTTTGTACATTGTTGCATAGAAGTTGTTGCTTCTATGTAAGTGGCCTTCAGAAGAACACACCGGATACGTTGCTAGGCACCCTTACAAATGGAGGAGGATCGACACAAATAAAAGTGAGGTGCCATGTGCTTGAGACCATAACAATGGAAATCTTTGCAAATAATGGCTAGACCTAAGTTTTAGTGTGTGTATGTGCGTCGAACTTCGAGTTTCTTTACTTGATTTTGTGCTGGGTGGGTGCCGATGACTTTTTGATGTAATATGTAACTTTTTGGACAGCTTTATGCATTGGTCGATGAATATTGAAATTATTTTTAAAAAAGTTAGCGGAGCTAGCCGCGCAATTTGCGCGGATCATCTTGCTAGTTTATTTTACATACACATCCTTCGGCGTTGTACTCCCCAAATCCCACAGGGGACAGCCGGACAGGGCTCCCCGCCGGCGACGGCCACCCTCCTCATCGTGAACGGGAGTACCCCTGCTCCTCCGGATCTCCCATCCTAGCGCCGCCGGATCGTCACTCCAACCCCATCTCTCCCCCGCCATGGCTACCCGGTCGACACCCTCGTCCTCGTGGCGTCACGCCTTCTCGGGATTAATTTCTGATGACGCTGGACCGCTGGTGACACAGAGGACGGTGGCGGAGCTTTACCGGAGCTAGCTGGGGTTGCGTACCACGGCGAGGGCGAGGGCAGCCTGTGTCGTCAAAATTTGCATTGTTGCTTGTCCCCGTTCTTGCCCAAGGGGACCAAAAGCAGGGCTCTGCAGTCCTGCTCTGCTCTGCCGCAGGAGCTGATCTCGCCGCTCATTGCCGTCGCCAAGTCGCCGTCTGCTCGTTCCCGACTAAATGCAAAACGAGCAGCCTGAGAATTCGGCAACGACGCCGGCAAGGACATCTCCAACAGAATCCCATAAAATTAGCCTCAAAAACTTGTTTTTGGGAGCAACAAAAAAATTATGAGGGGCAAATTTTTTTTTCTCCTCCTCCAACAATCCTCCGCTAAAAGTGGATTAAAACACTTTTAATTGGGCCACGTCAGCATTTGGGGCCACAGAAACATTAATTCCATAGGAAAAAGAAGAGATGGGAGCCCTAATTCTTCCCCTGTTTGTAGCTAAAAATGAGGAGAGTTTGGGGGTTATGAAAAAACTAGGGGTGGTTTTGGGGTTTTGTTAGAGATGGTTTTTTTTATTGAATCCTAATATTTTGATTTAAAGGAGGTTTATGGGGCTCTCTTGGAGATGCTCTAAGTAACTAGTGCGATCTCATAGGACTCGGGCGCCCCGGGAATTTCACTTGTGGCCTTGTGGATTATCTCTTGATGTGTATCAGGTTTTCTTTATCTCAAAAAATGGCCATTATCATGACGATTAACATCTTGTTTCAGATTTTCTTTACCGCTGACAGAAAAGTGCTTCATGCTGATTGCTGTGTGTGAAACGCATGCATGGAGGCAAAACGGGAGGCTTTATATTGATTGGACGCCAGACTTCCCGTCCCGACTTCCTCGGCACCTCCAGATCCGACAGAAACGATCCCGTCTGCACGGCTCACCATGTCCGGCCATGCAAACAGCAAGAAAATTTGACGCAAACTTTGACGGTGGTGGTGGAAGCAGGGATGGGGCGAGGCGGGGCAGGCGCGGCGGCGGCAGCGGTGACGCTGTGGTGGCTAGCGGGTGGCGCCGGGGCTGTGTGGCTGGAGCTGGCCACGACGACGACCAAGTGCCTGGCCGAGGAGATCCAGTCGAACGTCATTGTCATCGGTGACTACTCCATTCTCTACGAGGAACAACCCATCCGCCCCATGGTCTCCGCCAAGGTACAAGTACCACGTAAGCAACAATTCGATATGGAATAAGGACGGTGACAGATCAAAGATGCAAGCACAAATGTGTTTGTATTGCAGCTATTCTTGAACAACGCATGAACATCCTAAGAGCAAGTCTGCCTATGCTCCCTGGATTATTTCTTCAGGTGACATCACCTTACGGGGACGTGCTACACCACTCCGACAAGGTTACCTATGGCCAATTTGCGTTTACCGCGGCAGAATCCGGGAGTTATCTTGCCTGCTTCAAGGTGGAGACTCTAGAGCAGGGAATGGTGATCAACCTCAACCTGGACTGGAAAACTGGGATCGCAGCAAGAGACTGGGATGCTATTGCAAAGAAAGAAAAGCTTGAGGTGAGCACAGCAAGATCAAGAAACCTGACCTGCCAATTTCAATATTTTCCAAATCAAACTGCATAAGCTTTGTTGATTTGTATTCAACGTTTGTTTTTCCCAGGGAGTAACACTAGAGCTTGTGAAATTGGAGACAGCTGTTCAAGGAATCCGTGAAAACTTGCTCTACCTTAAATCAAAGTAAGCAAGGCTTAAATCATTTCTTTGCAGGCATCCATGATGGTCTAAATGACATGTTGTTCCTCAATGCAGAGATGCAGATATGAGAGATATGAGTGAGTGGACGCACACTAAGATCACATGGCTGAGCCTAATGTCCCTCACTGTCTGTATCACAGTCTCAGTTTTGCAATTCAGGCATCTTAAACGATACTTCCGAAAAAAGAAACTCATCTAGACAACAATTATAACATAGTGATAAACCAAATCACAGGCAGTATCTAAAGTAATTACTATGAGATTAGAATTGGTAACATTTTTGGCTTAGTCCTTAGCTGTGGATGTGGATTACTTGTGCTTGTAAAATGTGTTACACGTTCATTTTACCATGATGTTTCCTTAACTCTCTTTGAAATTTATTCCTTTCATGAGTCAGTTTTACAAATATCTAAAACATGATTTGCGCCACAGCAAGTATAGTACATTACAAGGGTACTTCAATTAGTTGGAATGCTGAAGTGCAGATTAGTAAGTTGCTTAGCTTGGTATATTCATCAGTTGTTTTTCTGTAACTAGAATGAGCTAATTTGGATTATGGGATACTACGCTGCGGTGGAAACTGGAACTGCTTGTATTTAATGAAACTTTTGGTGGTGCCAATGGATCAGATCATCTGCGTCACTGTTACTACTACAAGATAAAAAAATTCTATCAACAAAGCCAACCAGCTACTGAATTCAAACTAGAGTTCTCCACAGAACCAGTTTCCGACCCAAACATTGCAGATACTTGCTAAATCTATGATCACTCCTTGTGTTTGAAACCCTGATAATTGCCAGGAATCACAATATCCATGTAGGCTCTAGTCAACCAATCAAATGTTTATAAATCAAGCATAGTTGGTACAGCAACAGACCAAAGCGTTTATTCCATTTCAGGAAACAATGAACAATGAAGTTTATAACCAATGACTTCCTAGGCCTGCTGAAATGCTGGTGCATTTCAGCACAGATGAACAACAAAAAACAACAAGTATCTCAGAAAGATTAACCTAAACAAAGAGCATCAAGTAAAAATTGAATGGGCTCAGCCGCAACTCACAAAAGCTGAAGCGAGCATCCGTACCAGCTTCAAGAATGGCATTATGTTGTTCTATTCTATGCACACTCTCCCATTGTTCATGTATGCGAACTTGCAAATCTCTTCAAAGAAATCATCAGCAGCCTCATGGCAATTCTTCATCTGCGAGACCCTAATGACCATCTTACGCATCCTCGGGCTGTACCTGACAAGGGACTCGAGGGTGCTCAGCTTCTGCTCAGCATTCAGAGGCGAACGCACAGTGATCAGGATCTCCTCCAAGCAAGGTATCACGAACCTTGAATCAAGCTGCAAAGGTGGAACAAAATTAGCTACGGCATAAGCCAACCAAAGGGTTAAACATTGCAATTCACAAACAGGTTGATGTGACCCACTTTTTTCAAGCTGTTCTTCTGGCACAGCGCGGCGAACATGGCACCATGGATCTCGAATTTGCGAAGCTTTGGGTGGCTGTTGAAGAATTCAACAAGATCAACCTCCGGGAATGGCTGGAGAGCATCGTAATCACCACAAAACTCGACCTTCATCACAAGGTGCTTCACCTCGCTCGCGCACAGCAGCAGCGAGGTGATGGCTGACCAGCTCCACTGGACACCGCGCAATTGGAGCTGCTCCAACGCCAAGAGCTTCCCCATCTCCACTTGATACACAACCCCTGGAACATTCCCACGAATAGTAACATCAAGCAATGTGTTTGAAACGGACCGAGTCTGTTATGCAGATGGGGACGCGTATGGACCTGGGCTGCTTACCAGTGTTCTTGGAGATGGTGAGGTGTCTGAGACGGTTGCTGGCGCCGCCTCGCAGCGAGATCCAGCCGAATCCCTGGACCTCGAGTGACTCGACGAGGGGCGCGGCGAGCTTGAGCGAGCAGCTTCCGGGACCGACGAAGTCGAGCCGGCAGCGCTCGAGCAGGGGGAGCGAGATGGCCACCTCGCCGGAGCACTCGCAGCCGAGCATCGCGAGATCGGTGAGGTTCGGGCAGGCCGCGACGGCGCCGCTGACCGCGCTGTCCAGCAGCACGGCGCCGATGACCTCCAGCACGCGGAGCCGCTCCATGGGCCCCCACGCGGGCGGGCGGGACATGGAGAGCCCCCACAGGCGCAGCTCCTGGAGGCCCGGGGCGAGCGTGAGGCAGTCGAGGTGGCCGTGCATGTCGACGGAGGAGTCGACCCGGAGCTCGAGCAGGCGCAGCGTGGCGCCGCGCGCCTCGAGCCAGCGCGGCAGCAGCGCGATGGAGAAGGGGCAGTAGACGACGAGCTCCTCGAGCCGCGCGGCGGCGGCGACCATCCGGCCGATGGCCTCGTCGGCGGCCGCCACAGCCGCCTCGGTGCCGCCGCCGCCCGCCGCGGAGGCGGCCTCAAAGGCGCCCCGCGGGAAGTAGAGCGACGGGAGGTAGGGGACGCACTCGCGCCAGCAGCGGGAGACGCCGGCGCAGGCGGCGACGTCGCGGGCGTTGCTCACCTGCGAGAGGATGTGCTGCACGACGCCGTCCGGGAGCGCGTCGATGCCGATGCAATCCATCCGTGCGGGGCGGGGCGGGGCGGGACGGGACGACGGCGGGAGAGATGGGGGAGAGCGCCCGCTGCTGGGTGCGGATTGGGTGGGATGGGAGGAGAGGGGAGCGTCCGTGCGATTCGTGTGAGATGGGGAAGAAGGGGATCCAGGGTTCGAAATTTATGAGGGGGGATGGGGAAGAAATGGGGGTGGGGAACCCAGCGATTTGGATTTCGAAATTCTGGGGACCGTTCGGAGGGATTCAGTGGGATTTCGGGGCGTTCGAAACCTGGAAACGGTGGGCTTGCGTTTTCAAAGTTGCCGCTCGGCGGCGCTGGGCGCGTGGGGTCGTTCGATTTTCCCTCCCACCGCGCGCCGCGGCTCTGGGTTGGTGGGGTGGTGGCTAGGGCGAGCGAGTGTTCTTTCTGGCACACCGGGCCATGATTGTGTTTCTGTTGTAAACGTGGGCTGCAGAATCGATCTGGCCTGCAAAACTTTGGGCAGGGCTTACATGGGCTTAAATTTCGTTCGTCTCTCTCTTTTCGAATTGGGCAAAAAAAATCAAATTTTACTCAGGTTACTTACCCCCACAGATAAAACGAACTATGTGAAGTCAAATTATGCCTGGGATTTTAATGAAGAATCGTTGTACTATAGTAAAATTTAGTTAAACCACTGGCAGGTCAGCCAAATTATCATAAAACTGCATATTTAAAAGATGTTGTGTGTTACTACATCTTGTGACAACTTTTGCATAGAACAAGAAAAAATATACTCCCTCCGTTTTTTATTATATGACGCTGTTGACTTTTTTTGTTACTTTGACTATTCGTTTTATCTATAAATATTTACGTAAATAGCTAAGCGTATGAGTTAACCTTAAAGTGCTTTTGAAGATGAATCCAATGATATTCATTTCACATTTAAAAAATAATTATTTAAATCTATATTGTTGGTCAAAGTTCAACAAAAAAATTCAACGGTGTCATATAATTAAAAACGGAGGGAGTATATATTAGGTCCATCCCGCCCCCAAGCACAATTACAAAAGGCACCGATGACTTTTTGTTTCAGTAGATTGATTATAAAAAAATATTGTAAAAATTAGTGGAATGTCCTCTCAAGGGATTGTGTATTTTACCTCAATCCAAAAGAACATTATTGGTTGTAAAATATGTTTGTTTGCTCATTACGTACAATATGCAAATGACACGATAGTTTTTTCTTCAGATTTAGAGGTTTACAATACAAACTTAGAAACCTTTTAAAACATTTATTAGTATGGTACGAGGCTGTCATGTATGATGGTTAATGAACAAGTGAATGATTTATCATGTTTTTTATTTCACCGTGGCTTGTCTACCTTGAAAATATCTAGGAGTAGCCCTATATTAGAGTAAGCTTAGAGGAGAAGATATACAATCTCTAGTAGATAAAATTATTTTATCAAAGTAGTGTTGTGGAGATGACACTATTATCCTTGGTTGGTAGATTAGTCATAGTTAAAATATGTTTAGAGACTATTCTAGTGTATTCGTTGTCTTTTTATTAAGGTTCAATCTGCTTGATCAACACACATGGCTCCTTGCCTTTCAAACAATTTCGATGGTCACAGATGTTAATTATCACCTAGCTAATTGGCCTAACGCTTGTATGAAGAAAGCATATGGTGGTTTAGGTATCCCTGATCTAAAGGATTTATTTAAATCTCTGTTCGCTAGGATCATGGATCAAGAGGTACTTCAAGAATGTCGGTAAGATGTGGAAGGAAGTAGTTGAATTTTTTTAAAAAAATAGAATGTGCTATTCTAATTTTTTTTCTAGCAAAGACAAAGGATTATGTTAAGAGTTGGAAGGGCTCATGATGGCAGCTAAGAAAAAAGTCATAGATGCAACATTGGATGAAAAAAAAGTTTTGAAAGGACAGTTGGTAGGATGTCTGGCTTACTTATGAAATATTGGCATATCTTCATTTCAATCAAATAACAATCAGATTGGTGCCTGAAGCTTTAGGATGGTAGGAGTTTGAAATATACATTTACGAGATGTTTAGATAATGCTTTGATAGGAAAATGGGAGGAGGTAGATTAAACGACATCCACTATAGTTAGTGGTCGTGACCAGTATTAGAGGCATGTTGGGTTTCCATGATCCTAATACAAATCAGGTGCTATATCGCGCACGTTTATCACGGGGTTGTGCTTTGCATGGGTTATGCCTATTAGTTTGCTGAATGTGGCTTCTTAATGTTCTTGATTATTTGGATGGACGCACACATTTGTACATTCTAGCCTCAAACACACATGGATTTTAAGAGTTTCTTTGCCGCAAGGGGGTGGGGTGTTTGGCACATGCATGGCTCTGCCTATGAATATAGTGTTTCTGAAGAAAGGGACACTAGGTTTTTCTTCATCATACCATGTTTCTGAACCACTGGACTTTAAATTGATCACTCTGATTTTTGCCAGCGTTGTTTGTAAAGTAAACATCCACCTAGAGTACACATATTTCTATGGATAATCATATAGTAAATTTTTCATATGAAATAATTTAAGAGAAGAAAGAGTTCTTACTATGTTCATATAGTGGCAACTCTAATTGGAGTTATGAAACTTTAGAAACAATTTTTTAATAGTTAGTTGGAAAATATAAAAGTATTGTAGAAGCAAACTTTTACAATGTTGAACAATTGGGCCATCCTATGTCTAACGAAATATTGACAACAATACAATCTCAAGATGCCTGAGCTAGAGGAGATCTTGAGAAGACCAGAAAAGATATCACAAAAAAAGACTTGGGAGAAACATATCAAGGATGCTATTGAACTCGGAGATCAAGCTGCGAGGACACAATTCTTCACCTGAAAAGAAACTTGGCATTGCATTCGGCTGATTTGCGTGAGAGCAACAATTGCTATACATAAGACTGACTCCAACCCATGCCCCATATTGTGAGTTACATCCAAAATGGGTCATAGAAGTTAAAACAAGTCTCCAACCGGTGACCTAAAGACTGTACCCATTATGCGCAAGGAGAACCCCATGACCCATAAATGAGGCATCTCGTGCGGCGACCCCATCGCGTCCGGCCTCGCCATGCCCCTCCCCTCCTCTCGCCAGGCAAAATCAGGCCGTCGCGCACCGCCGCCCCCGGCGTCGGAGCGCCGCGCCGAGCCCCCCCTCCCCTCCTCTCGACGGGAAAAATCAGGCCGCCGCCCCAGCCCCCCCCCCCCCCTCCCCTCCTCTCGCCAGGCAAAATCAGGCCGCCGCGCGCCGCCGCCCCCGGCACCGGAGCGCCGCGCCGAGCCCCCCCTCCCCTTCCCTCCCCTCCTGTCCTTCGGCGCCACCTCGCCTTGCCTCATGCCGACGCTCTTCCCGCTCGCGCACGCGGACGCCCCCTCCGCCGCGGCACGCTGCTGTCGGGGCCCCAGCTCGACCTCGCCAAAGCGGCACTCCTCACCCGCCACCATTCCACTCCAGCGACGGGAACCCGCCAATGCCGCCGAGGCAGCCTGCGGGGGCCGGAGGAGCTGGAGGAGGCTATCTTCGACTTCATGCGCCTCTCTGCCAAGCCCGGAGCGTTCCCCACCCGCGAGGAGATCCTCGCCGCCGCCGTCATGGACAACCTGCGTCGCGCAGCGCCTGCCCGCGGCGGGCCGCGCCGCGACTGGCCACATGAGGCCATGCCCCGCCGGGCTGCGTGGGACGGGGGTCGCGGCCGAGCCGCGTGGGGCGGGGGCTTGAAGCGACGCGAGGGCGGTGGCTGCGAGGGGCGAGGCCGCGGCCGCGGCGGCGTGGGAGGCGCTGTCGCCGGCGCGGGAGGCTGCGACAACGGTGAGATTTGTGTATTGGTCAGTCCGGTTGGAGACGGGCATTTTTTGGTGGCGCTCTTTCAGGCTTATCAGTACCCTTTCATGCCTTTGGGTATTCGATTTGGGTCTGATGAGTTGGAGTCAGTCTAAAACGCCAGTAGTCAATTCTGGTCTTTTTTTTTTTTTTTTCCTTTTTTTTTTTTTGCTCACGATGAGCGCTGCACGCAGCTGCGATTTGGCTAGGCGCGCCGCGCCGCATGCCTCAGCACCTGCGTTACGAATGCGTGCAACTTGGCGCCGAGGAGCGATAACTGCTGCCGGCCCTGCAGAATGTCTTGGCTTGTCAGTCATGTCGCGCGAGGCGACCGGCAGGGGTGCGGAGAGAAGACGGCACATGGCGAGAAGCGGCCGCCTCGCCGTATTTGGCAGGAGGTAGGAGAAGGTTTCTCTGCTCTTTGCTCTGTTCCGTCTTCTCGTCGCTTTCGGCAGAACCGGTAGGCAGCAAAAGATTCGACCCTGTGCCACTAGCATGCACCACCATCTGGTGATGGATTGCTTGCACTGATTCGTGATGGCACCCTTTTTCTCTCCGGTCGTGGCACGCGCAGGCCGGGGACACGGATCACTGAACGGTGCTTTTGCGAGTCTACGGAGTACGAACCTCGACGAGCTTTGCTTGGGCATGCAATTTTCGCGTCACGGCTCGCAGAACAACACCCGTGGCCTCCGAGCCGCGGCGCTGGGCGCGTGCGATCACGTGGATGCACCTAGCGCGAGCCGCGAGCGCTACGAGCTTGCGAACATGAGCAGCAGCCTCCTCCGAGGATCTTGACCAGGAAAAGTTGGTCGAGCCGGGCACCTGTGCCGGCCGAAGAGGCGCGCGCAACCGTGCACGCAAGCAGAATGCGGCGTCGGACACGGGCAGGCCAAGCCAAACCAGCACAAGGCGCCACCCGCCCACACGGCACACCACGTCGTCCGTGCCCCAAACCCGACGCAACCACCCAACTCTCTCTCTCTCCGTCGGACGGCGTCCGGCCCGGCCCGGCCGCGCGCGCGTCCCATCGGAGACATCCCCGCCCCCCCCCCCACCCCTCGCGACGTGCGCGCGCACCGCGGCGCGGTTCTCGACGCCACTTCGCGATTTCGCCGCGGCAGACGAGACGAGACGAGGCGAGAGGTTTGCCGGTGCCGCCCGTCCACCACGACCAGATCGGCGTACTAGCCAAGGTCGGTCAACCTCCCGACCCTGCCAACCAGGGCTCGGGCCCGCAACCTACCTCCGTGGCCCCACACGTAAGTGAGAGCAGTGCCCGCGTACCGGGTCCGGCTCGGGCGCGGGGGTCCGGTGGTGACTCGCCGCGGCGGTTCGCGCTGCCAGCGAGGAGAGGCCGCGATTGGTGAGTTGAGCCAGCCGCAAGGAAGCTGCTCACCGCCGCCCGGTGGTTATAAGAGGCGCCTCCCCGCCCCCACTTCTCCTCTTCTTCCTCTTCCTTCCCCTCCTCCGCTTCTCAACCACTCCCCCACCTCTCCTGCATCGATCTCATCTGAGGAGGCAACAGAACAGAGGCAGCCCTGCCCTGCCTGCCAAGAAATCCAAGAAAGTGGGGGCGACGGATTGATTGGCGGGAGCGGCGCGACGGCGAGGAGGAATGGACGGCGGGGGCACGGGTAAGCTGACGCGGACGCCGTCGTCGCTGCTGCGGTCGCCCACCGTGCGGGCCGCCGCGTCGTTCCACGCGCTCGAGGACCCGGAGCCCGACGACAAGAAGGCGCAGGCGCCGCCGCAGCTCCGCCGGGCCCACCGCCGGCTCCGGCCCGGCCCCGCCCAGCCCGCGCTGCTGCTCCTCGCCCTCCTCCTCGCGCTCGCCGTGCTCCTCCTGCGCGGGGGAGGCGGTGGCCACCTCGCGCTCCTGGCGGCCGCCGCCGTGGCCGCGCTCGCCGCAGCCGCGGCCGTCGCGCGTCTCCGCGGCGTCCGGGGACGGCCCCCGCCCGCGTTCGCGGCCTCCGTGCAGTGGTTCATCGGGGAGGACAACGGCGAGGGCGGCGGCGAGGAGCAGCGGAAGAAGAAGAAGGGGCGCGCGGCGGCGGAGGAGGCCGACGTGCGGGAGGGCGTGGAGTTCTACAGCAACGGGGACTGCTACGAGGGCGAGTTCCACGGCGGCCGCTGCAGCGGCAGCGGCGTCTACAACTTCTTCGGCAAGGGCAAGTACGAGGGCGACTGGGTGGACGGCAAGTACGACGGCTGCGGCGTCGAGAGCTGGGCGCGCGGCAGCCGGTACCGCGGCCAGTACAGGCAGGGCCTCCGCCACGGCCACGGCGTCTACCGCTTCTATAGCGGCGACTGCTACGCCGGCGAGTGGGCCGGCGGACAGAGCCACGGCATCGGCGCCCAGACCTGCTCCGACGGCAGCTCCTACGCCGGGGAGTTCAAGGGCGGCGTCAAGCACGGCCTCGGCTGCTACCATTTCAGGTAAAGACCGTTACTAGTACATTGCAAAGATCTCGTCTTTTGGCGTGCCCAACCAACAACAGAACATTGCAATTGTTGATTCTATTTGGACTGTACTTGGAGGAAATTTCGTCGTTGAATTATGGCTAGTACTGTTCGATTGCTGATTCGTGTCCTGCAAAATATGTTGCAGGAACGGTGATCGATACGCTGGGGAGTACTTTGCAGACAAGATCCATGGTTTCGGTGTGTACAGCTTCGCCAATGGCCATTCGTACGAGGGCTCTTGGCATGAAGGGAAGAAGCAGGGATTTGGAATGTACGCTTTCCGGAATGGCGATGAGCGATCGGGGGAGTGGGATTCTGGGATCCTGAAGAACTCCTTGCCTCTTTCAGACCCAGCTGTTCAGCGTGCCTTACAGGTATGCGACGATGTACATGTACTCATTGATATATTTTCTTCTGGAATTAGGCCACTCTAACCAGATACCGCATCGTTAACCAGACAATGTACATGCTTATTTTCGTTCTCTAAAAAAGTACATGCTTATTTTCTTCTGGAATTCTAATTTTCTTATTCTGCAATTAGGCTGCACGAAGGGCTGCAGATAGCGCCGTTCACCTGCCGAGAGTGGATGAGCAAGTGAACAGGGCCGTCATGGCTGCAAACAGAGCTGCCACAGCCGCCCGAGTTGCTGCGATCAAGGCAGTGCAGAACAGAATAGAAGGCAAAATCTGTTTCATCGATGTGTGATGTGTGTGTTCAAGAAGAGCCCACCTTCACCTGCTAAACTGTACATTATACTAGTAGCGAAGGAACGGCAATAGCTGATTGCCAAGGTTCGCAACCGGAGCAGCACAACCGCTTGCTCTGTGTTGGAGAGATCAGATCAGTAAGGGCCAGCAGCCACCAAAGGGCTGAGCTGCTGCTGTTTTAGGGAAGGTTGTGCTGGATCACGAAAGCAAGATGAATGATCATCTTTCTCCTTGCATGCTGTAAGTTGTAGATAGCTCATCTGCATCAGCCGAGGTGGTGATCTTTCAATGATTTTCTGAGTTTGTAAAGTGCACTGTACATGTACGTCTGCTCTATTCTCGTATCAACAATTGCTCCAGCGGAAATCTTGCCGGTTTGAGCTTGTGGCGCCAATGTGCCATGTGCAGTGATTCTCCATTTGTAACCGTACTTGGAGGATGCACATGGGTGACTGTAATCTCTTCTG
Source organism: Eragrostis nindensis (assembly GCA_012490785.1). Taxonomy (NCBI): domain Eukaryota; kingdom Viridiplantae; phylum Streptophyta; class Magnoliopsida; order Poales; family Poaceae; genus Eragrostis; species Eragrostis nindensis. The sequence goes on along the minus strand of JAAXCT010001630.1, from coordinate 22,901 downwards.
GCACTGCAACATGAAGACGCACCTTGCTGTTATAGCTTACTGCCTCTGATCTCCATTGATTCGTCCCCTGTATCTGGGCTCCTTGCATCCTTTTTCAAGATCTCGTTGCAAATTACTAATCTTTGGGTCCACGTGCTTCTCCAATTTCTTGCACTGGGGCATGATAAATGATTCCTGCAAAGGTTAAGGTAACAAATGCGTGCTGTATACTGGGTCCAATCACAGCTATAATTTTCTTTGCGTGAGGGAAGCAAGTGCAGGGTTGAATATGGTGCGGCCACATGGCCATGTGTGCTTAAAAGTATTTTCCGATATGCTATAAAACCAATTGTTCTATATTGCGCTACGTAAGAAGCCATCTGCTTCTTGCTGTGTTCTGAAAGTGATTGGTCAGACGTCTCAATAATTTCGTTTGCTTATCTGGTTGCTTATTCTTGTCGAGGTTCCTTCTGTGGTGCCATGCTAAATTGGGTAACAAGTTCAGACAACTTTGCATGTGAATTCCTTCAACATCAGACTAGAAAAAAAATCGTCGCCCGGAAGTTATTTGCAGGTCTGAAGTGCACCAAAGAGACGGATCATGCATGTACAGTTAGCAAATTTTACATTTCCGCTGTTACCTGATGCCTGAAGGCACACTGGAGCTGATTTAGGTACTCCGGAGTCCCGGATGGTTGCTTATATATTCCACTGTGGTCTTTGGATGACTCATGTAGTTGCAGTTCGTTTGGATAAGCTGTGTAGAGTGTTTAAGCTGATCCATAAGTCTGCAAACAAATCTTCAGAGCCACAGCTTGTTTAGATAGGCGTTCAAGTTGTACGGATGTATTGAATGCTAAGAGATCTTGTATTGTACATTGTCCTGATCACAGCAGCCCTCATGGTAGCCCTCATGGTACACATGGATCTTGCACTGCCTTCCTTCTTTGACTGCAGTTTGAGAGGTAGCACGTAGTACTACAGTGTTTCTGCATTTTTCTCAGTCTCAAACTGCACGGTCGTGTAGCTTGTAATTATAAACATGGATGTAAACCAACAAAATTGCTCGTTTTCCTTCTTTTCAGCTTTGGAACGAATGTTTTCTGCATTTTCAGTCTGAATTACACTGCTGGTTGTGCCCATGGCAAAGCTTCTGTTCTGCATTTCTGCCTCCTGCGAAAAAGATGTGTGCACAGATGAAATACTGCAGACTATGCGATTCAGTCGCCATACACAGCAGTTGCAACGATTGTTCACAGCACATAGTGCCACTCTATACCAAATTGGGCACGATCGAGCATCATCCATATAATCTATTTGGAAAAGTTTCGTACTTTGACGCATCCAGCATGATGATATTCCAATCTACTCAACGTCCCATCACGCTGACATGGCGAAACAAGATAAAGCAAGCAAGCCCTGGGAGAGCGACATGTCAAACCAGGGATAAGCACTAGGCGAGCGCAGATCAGCACTCGTGGCATATTGTCATGTGGCGTTTGGCTTTTCGTTGATACGTCGCTTCTCAGAACGCTACCATTTCATTGTTCTTTTGGACGAGAAGCCGCTGCTGCGGTAGACCCGTTCTTCCATCGCCCGCCTGGTCCATGTTACGCTAGGCCTGCATTGATCTTGCTTTCAAAGCCCGTCGCTGTTGGACCAAGTTGCTGTTCTGGGCATGCACTTTTCTTAAGTAGAGCAGCTACAATACATAGCCAACATTTATGGATGATGTATCGATCCATCAGTTTATTAGCCACCCATGTTACATGGTCATCGTTGCAGCAAACAATTGTTAACGCTAACTATTTTAGTCTTATATTTCTTCTGGTGGTTGATAACTGGAAACAGAACACCATTTTAGAACCACTTGCTCTTTTGTCTTATCGGGGAGCAATCATCTTTCCTCTCTCGTGTCACCTCATGGTTTAGGTAGAACAGACTCCAATAGTTACGAAATTTCTAGTACTTTGTAACACGTCATCGAGTGCATATCTGTTCACGTTGTGCTTGGTTGCATGAAAAAGGTGCCATGTATCTGACCAGGTGAAATAAGTCCAAACGTCCATTCCAATTTTCATGCTCATGAGGATGTACATTGGTCCAGGGTTCTCAAAACCGGTCAAACCGGACCGGTTTTCACGAAAACCGGGAAAACCAGTCCGGTCCGGTTAGTAAAATCGGCCGCTTTTTCGGTAAAATTGAAGCTGTGTTTTGTAGTGAATCGGCAAACCGTCCGGTTTTTTCGGTTTACTGGACCGGTTTTTTCGGTTTTCTCGATTTTGCAAACCTTGCATTGGTCTCGCAAGTCAAGATCATGTCTCTTGCAAGTTTCCTTATAGCTGCGTTCAGTCCGGTGGGTGGATGGTGAAAGCAGGTAGGGATGAAAGCGGTCGGGAAACGGTCGGAAGAAGGCTATATCGTTTTCAGTTTTATATTTTTTCTCGATAGCGAAACCGGTTGCGGTACTGGCGGAAACAAATACGTCGTCGGTATTACGGGAATATCGAAATGGAATTATCACGACAGAAATATGCGGTATCGATCGGGAATCGATAGTATTAATTATCGGTAACACTGTAACATCCCAATTTTCAAATCAAAAATAAAATGGAATAAAAATCACTCCGATTTTGAATTTTGTTTATTTCTTTTCTCCTCATCAAATTTTAGAAATAAAACTAATAAAAGTAATTCAAACTTAGTTGAATCTGAAATTTTCAAAATATAAAATCTATGCTCAAGTGTTTGTTTACATTTAATATTTACTAAAAGTTTGAACTTTGGAATTTACAACAAATTAAAATTTATTTGTTAAACCCTAGTAAATTCACCTTGAATTTAAAATTTGAATTTGAAAACTTGCATAAAATCCCATCATGTGCATTTTCTTGATCCCTTGTTTTTATTTTGGATGTTTGCTCTAAGTTGATGTTTGAAATCCCATTCAAATTGGAGTTTGTTTGAATCCTGGAAATGTTTGAGCACATTTCTTTCTTGGGGCCGAACTTTCTCCTTTGTCTTTGCCAGCCCAGCCCATCTCTCCCTTTCTCTTCTTTCTTTTTCCCGAGTGGGCCGCTCCTTCTCTTTCCTTTCGGCCCAGAGCAGCCCGTCGTGGCCTGGCCCAGCCCAACCGCCACCTCATCCCCTACCTCCAGCTCACCCGGCCGCCGTCACCCTCCTCTCTCCCGACGGAGCGCCGACGTGGCCGCCGTCTCCTCCTCTCTCTCTCCCCAGTCCCTTTCCCGGGCGCTGTAGCCATACTTCCATTATGTCATCGCGGTCAACGGGTTGTCCCTTCGGTGTACGGGGCGGCGCCGCACTTCTGACCGAGGAGATAAGGTCCGCCGCCATCCTTGACCGGAGCGCAAGCTTCTCGACGAAGGACCCCCCCTCCAAGTCTTCGCCTCCACATCTCGTCATCTCCGGGCGCCTATTTAAGCCGCTCCTCTCCCTCTGCGCAGTCCCTCTCCTTTTCCCGAACCCTAACCCTAGCTTGAGCATTCGCCGCCATTGAAGCCGTCGGGAGCTTGACGCCGCGCCGCTTGGAGCCACCTCCGCCTTCGCCGAGCCACCACCCCGCTTCGCCGCACCACCACGCTCCTCACCGGCTAGCCCAAACTCGACGAGCTGCCCTCCTTCCTCCTTCCCGTCGAGCACCGCCGCCGCGCTCAGCGCCTCATCGTCGCCAGCCTTCCCCGTCCCTCCACTGCTTCGCGCGACCGCCCAGGTGAGCTCCCCACTCCCTCCTCTCACTCCCGGTCCAGATCTCGTCGAGGATGAGCCACCGGAGCGCCGTCTCGGCCTTCTCCGGCGATCCTCCGCCGCCTCCCGCGCCGCCAGTCGCCGCCGGCCGCCGTGCGCCGCCTCCCTCTCATCTCAGCCGTCCGATCTCGATCTCACGGCCTAGATTAGGTACCCCTTCGGGGTATGTAACCGGTTCACCATGGACCGGTGGACCACAGCCCCTCACCGGTCTACAGGACCCGTGGACCCGGTCCATAGAATTTCCAGTAGAAAAATAATTCCAGAAAACCTAGAAAATCCCAGGCCTTGATCTTTTGCAGTTAAGCCCCTGATCTTTTTGATAATTCTGTTTAGGTCCAACCTTTTTACTGAAACACCCCTTTACTTTCCCATAATTACCTTTTAGTCCCTGACTTTTTACATCAAGGTCCCTCAACTTTTCCATAATTACAGATAGGTCCCTAACCTTTTCTGTTTTTACAGATGAGTCCTTAGAATCTTTCTGTAATTGCAATTAGGCCCTTATGACCCTTAAATACCCATAACTTTCTATCCGAAGCTCCGTTTTGAGCGATTCTTGCGCTCACGCGTTCGTAGAAACGCGAAATACCTCATGGTACTATTCGCGAAGCCATAGGAGGTATCTACAAACCATCAATGCCCAAATTCCTCTTTCTTTCGATGAACATTCATCCCGGCCAATCAATTGCCACTTATCTCGTCTAGCACAAATATTCTTTCGCTTTATGGTGTTGAACCTAGTCAATCTCGCCGTATCGTTGCACATTGTTCAATCAAACCAAATCCTATGTTGCCACTAACCGCCACCTTACTTTATTGATTTACCGATCCTATTTATATTCGATCTTTCACTGAATCTTATTGGAGTTGTTGCTCATCGCTATTTCAATTGCAACCATGCAGTCATATCATGCATGCATGCCTAGATTATGTACGCCTTTGCATCTGCACATCTTTTCCTGAACCACCCATGTTCTTTAATAGAAATAACTTAAGTTTTATATAATAGATATGCACGCAATCACCATCAATACAGCATGTGCATCTCATCATCCTCACTCTAAGATTTCAGTAAATAAAGCTTCATGCCAAACCCTGCACCTTGCTTCTTTTAAGAGAAATTAGATAATTAATAGTTTGTCTAGGTGAATATGGCCCTTATAAGGCCATGATTAAAACTTGTAATAAATAATCTTTCATAAATAAATATGCATTGCATAAACATAGTCGTTCTTCTTGGAGTTTTATCGATTCTTATTGGAGTTAATTGGATCTTATTTGGCTCTTTTCGTTCTTTATTTCCTTTGCGGTAGTTTGTTTATACGGTAATTTTTTATGCGCTAGCTTGCGTGAGGTCTGAGGAAGAGCCAGGAGAATTCAAGGAAGATCTAGAAGATTCAAGCTTCGAGGATGAGTTGAAGAATCCAAGCCCGAGGACGAGTCAGAAGATACAAGCTTAAAAGGAGGACTCGAAGACCAACTTCGACGGAAGAGCTTGAAGATCCAGAATTGAAAAACTAGGATAGCGTTCTTCAGGCAAGCTCTACTTCTCCTTGATCATGATTGAACCTACTGTTTTCGCAATGCACCTATATGGCCTGTTCTCGTACTATGCATTACTTGTTATTTTACTGATTACGTAGTTATGGTCCTATTTGCTTACTGATATTAATGCCATTATTTAGGCATTAATACAGGAATCCTTGTATACCATTGTTTACCTGTCACCTTGATAACCTTAGGATAGTTCCATCATTTCTATGATGGCACGATCACCTTGATACTAGATTGCTTAGGACCCCTCGCAATGTTCTACATTGCCACACCTTACTCACTTATATACTTTTACAAATGCGTGAAATGAGTTTGGTGGTGTGCGTGATATTTGGGGTTGGGAGTAGCATAACTGTGTTAGGTGATGATGGAGACAGTGATGGGATGGTTGGATTGCGGGCAAGGCCATTAGTAAGTGATTGATGGCGTGATGGATTGTGTGATAGTCCCCTAGTGCGGGAGACATGGTGCTTGCCCGGCCACATAAGGACCGGTTCATTCAACCTTTAACAAGATGATTCTCGTACAACCACGGAACCTGTATGGGAAGGACTTACCCTACCTTCTTGGTGCCTACCACTTTGATCCACCTGGAGGGCAGTAGCGCAAACGAGCAACCAGGAGAAGACTCCGGAGTTTGTATTGCTTAGGAGCTCCGGCCCGAGATCCCCACATTAAATGTGCTGTGGTTCCGCATGAAGACTATTATAGTCTCATGAAAAGCCCCTGGGTTGGTTCGTAGGTGGCATTGTGTGTGGTACTCGGAGAAGATGGGCTAGGCGTTACGTATCCTCTAGCTAAGGGTGCGTAGCCCGTGGGGAAAGATGTACAACCTCTGCAGAGTGTAAAAATTCATCCGGATGGACGTTGTCACGGCATATGACACATCTATGTTGAGCTCGATATGATTAGCCACATTCATGATTCCTTGAAGTGTGAGTGAGCAGTAGTCTGCTCGTGTTTTGGAAGTGATGGCATGGATGCCGGGTCGGTATGACCATTGAGGTCAGAAGGCCCAACTAAAACTTGGGAACTGGCGGGAATGCCTCATACTCCCCCAGGGCCAACCAACTAAAATATTGACAGTACTTCTCTGTTTTATCTAAGAATTCCTTCATATGCTTTAGTGAACCTTGCATAAAAGTTGCTTGCTGCAAATGAACCATACCGCCTATTCCTTGCTAAGACCAAATATGCATGTATATATACCCTTGTGTAGTGTAGGGCTTGCTGAGTACCTTATGTACTCACGTGTTTGCAATTGTTGGTTTAGTAGGAGAAGACTTCGTAGAGAACGACGACGATTGGGTTTTCAGTTCTGCTTCTCAAGTTTGCTTGTGGCGTTGGGCCATGGTTTCCGCTGTCTGCTTCACCGTTAGTTGGCCGTATTGACCTGGATAGTTTTGAATCCTTGTCTATCGCCACTAAGGGTCTTATATCAGGTATCTTACTTATTTATTTATTCGAAGTATGCTTTTGATTATCATATCTGTGTTCTTGTGCGTATCAGCTACTGATCCAGGGACTGATACAGGATGCACAGCAGATTCCAGAAATGGGGTCTGACAAACACAAATCACAGTCTTGTATTAGTTGTACCACATAATGTATAAAGTTATCAACTATGAATATATTATTGGTACTTGAACTAGCTATAAATGTATCATAAAAGACGCGAGACAATTGAAAAGAGATGTTCAAATTAAAATGTAAAAATTATAAATAGCGACATCATCGGTTATTGCCTATTTAAAATATAATATATATTTACTTGACTAGACTAACATAAAACGGTAAAATATTTGCGGTAATTTTCGGTCTAAAACGGAAATTGTCGGAAACGATCGGTAGTCTAAAATCGTTTTCATTTTTGCTTCCACCAAATACTTCCACTTTTGTTTTCACATTTTCGGTGTTTCATTTTCAACTATTACGGTCGGAAAAGTCGAAAATGAATCTCGGTTATCCGATAAATGCCGTTTTTGCTTTCATCCCTAAAAGCAGGAGCGACGTTTATCCTCAACAGTGATGTTCTGGTGATTTTTTTTGACCCGCAGAGCATGGGGATCAGTAGATGACTTGCATTCTGGAGATACCTACACGCAGATCAGTATATGACATGAAAAAAAGGGATAAGTGGATAACCTCACAAACCCATCACAACTTTGGCCTTGTAGTCATATAAATCCACCAAGTTAAGAACTTGTTTTAGAGATTCGCTATAAGTTTGGGAGTAGTTTCACAAAGCCACCATTTCTTGATTCATACCGTATCATGCTCTTCCGGTCCCATGTGTCAACTGGACATTCCCAACGTCATATACCGTACCAACTTTCCATGTGCTGTCTATCGATCGATACGGTGACGATTTTGAGTATGTTTGGCTGACATGCAGGACCGGTATGATGAGATACGGTATAAGGTAAAAAAAAATAGTGATTTTGTGAAACTACATTCTAAACTTATAGTGGGTCTGTGAAACATTTTCTAGACTCTTTTTTTTTGTGTGAAACACAGTATAGACGCAAACACTCACAAACACGCATGAGTACTTACCCTTATGAACACACTCACGCACACCTTACCCCTATGAGCGCCACTTGATGGGTTTTTGACTATAAGATCAAAATTTGGGCGGGTTTGTGAAATTAACTCAAAATAATTCGTGATGTAATAAGAAAAGAAAAGAGAGCACCTACTATAAATTTTGGCTGACAAAAATGAGTTAGGAATTCCATGATCATTTTTTGGGTCAGTATAGTAGTATGCAGAACCTTATCATCCCGCTGATTAAATGCAGAGCCCCGCACATATGTTAGAAGGTAGAATGGTAAGCCTGCCATATGTTAGAAGCTGTGGCCATAAGCATGTTCGTTAAGTATGGGTGGCCGTGATACAATAGACTCGACTTTTAATCACGATTTGGAGTCATCTTGTTCTCCAGCAATGTTGTAATAATGTCGACTATGTGGTACGTATGCATGCAAGATGCAAAACGCCGGATTCATTTCCTTTGTCTAGAAAAAAGAAGGTAGAAAGATGGTGTTTTAATAGATAGATACCCGGGAAAATTGAATGTCAAATTTTGAGGCTCCAGAAATAAATTAGCCGCAACACGGCTCCAATGGCCCAACGCCTTTGTTGGCTTTTGTTAGCACGAACAGGATTACGAGACCTGGCCCAGCTCGAATGGGAAAGTTTGTTGGGCCATCGATTCGATCTGTTCGTGAGCCGCGTTGCTGGGCGTGAATTCAAACGCGAGAATGTTATTTTTCCATGTAATCTGCATAAAGTTTAAATGCGGCCGTTGTTATTCAAAATGCTTGCGCCGTGAAGCTTCGGTGCGCTAAGAAATATATGCGGCTTGGAACGGTTGATAGGCACCTGACTGCATCGCAGCTTCGACACGTATCATGGTCGCGTGAGGGGCTTATCAAGCACCGAGTGTTTCGTCAGGAATGTTCAAGCAGCTCGACTGCTGTCTACGACCACTACTAAAAATCCTCGCCACGGGCATGGACTCCGCATTCTGGAACCATTACGAATCACGTACGACTGAACTACGTCGTCAGGAATGTTCACAGTACTTCTGACTGTCTACGACTCTACTAACCTGGCTACGGAGTCTACGGACCGCATTCTGAACACATCAGAGACCTACGCTGCACTTGGCCTAGATGAGTAGTATCTTCTACGTACATTCAGTGACTTCCTGGATTTCCACACGGTTGTCTACGACCACATTTCACAGTGCAGTAACTTTCTTCTGGCCAGGCTTTCAGCATACAGTGGTCAACGGTATACCAGGACTGTTAAGCTGACCTCACAACGGTGACCAACCGGGACAGACACCCAAGGCCTTCATTCAGCTCACATGCATGCAGTTCGCACCAATATATGCGGATGTTTTTCATAGTTTGCTGCCAAGTCCTGCATCCTGATGGTCCGAGTCTCCCGTGTTTACGCAGTCTAGAGCGGTCGAGCAGCACAACACAAGTCCAACACGACATGGAGCAGTCGACCACCGAAGCAGCAAGCAAGTGCAAGTGCTAGTCTAACACATCACAAAGATACGGTCACGGCAAAAGACAGTGGGGTGGAAACGATGTTACCGTGTTACCGACGACCGAGTTGGAAACACGTCTTTTTCTGCAGTTCTCTAGCTTTTCACTCGTTCTCACATGCCGGCCCGAGCTGCTGCCGAGACGACCCGCTCCACTGAACTTTCTACTCTCGTTCACTTCAGGAAAGACTCATATGCGTCAAGGTAGTTCAGCGTCACCTACCAGGCTACCACCACCACATGTTTTTAACATATAGTATTTTAACTCCTACCAACCGCGAGAGCAGCAGCAGAAACAAGTTGCTGTCTTCTAGTACTAGAAAAAAGAAATGTATAGCCATTCACACGAAATAAGTTCAGAGGCAAATGATCGAGAGTCACTGAGAGAGAAAGTGAAGTGCTCAACACAGAGAGAGACGATTCACGATCATGGAGCTTGCCTGCTGATCGAGCTATTCAGCGGAGAGGATCTCACCGCATGGCGCTCATGGAGTACGAGCGCCTGCCGCAGCCATTGACACGCGCCATGCACTCGCATGCATGAGGGTCTCAGCCTGTCGCGCCATTCCGCCGACAGCACTCGTCGGTTCGTCGTCCTGAATCATCGGGGTGGGTGGTACTACGTGGGGCGCATGGGACCATAACGGTCAGTGCTGGAGTCCCAAAGTAATTGAAATTGCCAAACTTGATTCAGATGAAGACAGAGGCCACGGATCTGGATTTAACAACAACATGGAGTAGTATTTAATGTTTCTTGATTCTTGGTTAGAACTGTAAATTGATTCGGTACAGCTGAGCAGTAATCAAATCCCTAGCATGTTCGTTACCTCTTTATGTATAAGAAAAACGTGCGCTGCCAGTCGGATGGTCTGGCTTGGATGGCTGAGTTGTTAAGCAGTGAACAATAAGCAATTCAATCATCACCATGGTCATGGACAAACGTCTTGTTTAATCGTCCAAAAAAAAAAATGCAGAAGTGGAAAGAACTTGAAAATTATCTTAATCAAACCGTACCGATAGTAGTAATGACTATATCTCCTGCGTAAAGCACGTCCACACTGACCCGTCAAACGAAGCGGTCACGTGTCTGAATGACCCCGCGTCAGCCCATGCATCATTATTAACTATTTTTCCATGTGTAGCAGCAGATAAGTGTGCAAAAAAAAAAAGGGTTACGTGAACCAGCTTTTTTCTGTACTTTTTTGAAGAAAATACGGTGATGGAGTTCCCAACCTGAATTTTCCTCATGGAAAACAACTGAACTTTGCAAAAAGGGAGATAAACAACAATCTGAACGTGTTTTCATTCCAGGTGCGTATTGGACACTCCTTGATTCAAGAGATATATTGGGAGTTTGATGGGGTTTCTAGCACCTTTTTTATTTAATTAGAAAGAAGAGTTGCTTTCGTGTTAGAGCTCAGTTCTTTCTAGTATTTGCCAGTAATCATTTTAAACATATCATTCCAGCTGGACGGTCTTATTTGGCCTCTCATGACAAGAATGATGAAATCCTTTAATTTTTAGAGTATATAATTTTAAAGAAAGGACTGTCCTTTAATTTTGGATGGCAACTTGAGTAATTGAGTTGTTAACACCTCAGCGGTAATGATCCAGAGAAAATGCGCTCAACAATAATCAAATTGACACGGTGATGATCTACTCGTATATATTAATAAAAATCAATATAAATGGAAAGAATTACAAAGATATGTCTGTCTACAATACGCTATATATCCAAAAGTCTTTATTCCGAAAAATTGTCGATGTCTCCTCGTCAGCACAAGCGTCATCGCAAAGCGCGCAGCCAGCCAGCTGTGCGTGTAAACTGGTCCTAGTAGTGTTTGCGCGGGAGAGGGCGGAAAACGCTCACATCTCTGTGGTTGCGCTCCTGAAGCGGCCTCGCGTTCTTCTCCATGTCCTGCACGACAACAACAACAACAGAATGCAACAAAACTCCGGTCAGGTCGTCGATCGGAAACACAAAATTCAACCACGCCCAGGTGCCTGGCTGCCTGCCTTGTCGCGCGCCACACGTCTGGAAGGTCCCGGCGCACGACGTCGTGGAGCGGCGGAATCGGTGGAAAGGTGTGGGAAACGAAACAGGAGCGAGTTCCAGTTTCCTTGAGGGAGGCGTGTGGAAAAAGAGAAACAGAGGGTAACGAAACGAGCGAGAGACTTACGTCGTGCACGGCTTCCCGGAGAAGCTCCAGCTGGTACTTGGACGCGGTGCGAACCTGCAGATTGTTGAAAACGCTCTGATTAAAACTCGAGAACAAAATTGCTGCTAGCTCGCTCATCGATCACAAGGATCTCATCCTCACCAGCACCAACCCAACCCAACCCGGGAATGATGAACAACAACCCGAAGTAGTAGTAGTAAACACGATCGAAGCAGACAAGACAACTATATATAAATCGAAATGCAAGAAGGAAAAATAAATAAATCAAAACCTACCCTCCTGACGATGGTCCAGATGACGCCCTCGGTGCAGGGCGGCGTGGTGAGGGAGCCCATGTAGCGGTAGTAGACGCTGGCCCGTCCCCGCGCGCCGCGCGGGTCGAGGACGCCGAGCCGCTCCTCCCGGTCCTTGACGTCGGCGATGCGCCTGAGGAACGGCTCCAGCCTGTGGAGAAAGGCGTCGTGCTCGCCCAGCTCGTAGAGCACGCCGATGACGGCCGCCTTGCCCTCGGCGCTCTGGTGCACCATGTGCAGCTCCATGTCGTAGCGGCGGCCGCTGAGCGTGTGCTCGCTGGGCGAGTGCCAGTGCAGCTGCTTCAGGTGGTACGCCGTGCCGTTGATCACCAGGCTCCCGGCGTCGCCGTCGAACCGCCCCTGCGATCGATTGAGAAATTAAACGCTACTAGCTAAATTGATTCGCTCACGACTTGACTCGCATTGAAGAGCTGGCTGCAGGTAACTGCTGCACGCAGCTATCTAGCAATGGCGGAATCAATTCGCTCGCACGCACGCACCATGATGTCGTGGCCGCGGTTGACGATGGAGGCCTCGGCGGCGCGGTAGGAGTGGTTGAGGTAGCCGAGGGAGCGCACGAGCGAGACGCGGGCGTGGGCGAGGTCGATGGGCGACTGCATCCGCCCCGTGCCGCACGCCGACCACTCCGCCTTGATCGCGCCCCAGTGCTCCGGCCCGTTCTCCGCGCCGCGCACGTAGCTGAACTCCTCCTCGTGGTCTGCAACGACGAAACAAGCCGGACGGACGTTAGTTACAGCCAAATCAAATCAAGGAACAACGTACCAGCCAGCCGAGACGCGCGCGCGCGTCGGCAGCGAGGCTCGGCTTAGCTCAGCTCACTCACCGGTTTCTTCCTGTGCTCTGGCGGCCGGGACGGCGGCGGCGACCAGGAGCGCCGCCGCGGCGAGGAACGCCGCGAGGTGGCGAGACGGACGCATCTTGTGCTGGCTCGCTCTCTTGTCGTGTCTCTGCGAGCGAGAAGATGCGCGTGGGTTTCTTTGTTTTTGTTTTGACGGGAACAGAACGTGGATTTCTTTTCTTCGGCCGTTGAGCTAACCAGCCTGCTGATCGATTCCGGATGATTTTGGAGAGGAGGAGGAGGAGGCCGGCAATTTATACAGCGCGCGCGGGACGAGGCGGCGGGCGTGGCTGCCAGGTTGGAACGCTTCAAACCTGCCACACTATACTACGACGACGACGACGCTGACGGCAAGTAAACCTTGGCTGCGTTTATACACACAACACAGGTCTCTGGTCGTCTGGTGTCGTCACGGGGGGTACGGACTACGGACGGTGCGCGGCCTGCAGCTTCGTGCCACAACTCGGTCTTCGTCGGACCACGCAGGCGCAGCAGGTGAGGTGCTTTTTTTTTTTTCTCTCTGCTTTGGTAAGCGAGCAGCCGATGCAGTACTAGTATGGACCAAAGACGGCAGCAAGACGTTTCAGGTGGCGAGCGGGGTAGGTTGATACGCGGTTCCGTCGATCGATGGCGCACGGCGGACATGCAGAGCATCGGATCGCCATGTCGTCCGCGCGCGCATGCTCCTAAATTGAACTGATCCCTTCTCCGCCAGCCACGAGCTTTCGTCTTGAGCCTTCGGACATGCACCGCGCCCTGGTGGTACTCGTCTTGTCCGCCTCCAATCTGCGACAACTAGCAGAGATGCTTTTGCCCACACGCAGCCACATGGCTGCTTTTGCACATGGCCGCTTTAGTGTTTTATTAGCAGGGACCTTTCGTTGGACCACACCACATGGTGTATCTTCTTCTCCCATCACGAAAGGGAGACGATCGATCCGTCCGAAGGAGAGACATGCTAAACGACAGTGCATACCGGGCCATCATCAACCCGTTCCGTTTATTCACAGCGAAAAAAAATGTACCGCTGGTTCTCAAACTCGTCGGGAGTGCCAAATATGTCACCAACTTTGAAATTACAAATTAGCATTATTCACCTTGTCAAATATGTCGTCGAGAAACACAAGATGACCAAAATGTTCTTCCAATATCAAGGACATCAAGCGCGTTTAAATGTTCAGGACAGCCAGCATTATTTTTATCCCCGATACAAGTAACGTGCTTTTGACCGTTTCAGTTTTCCCGACCGACCATGCTGCCAAAGCTGTGTGGTAGCCACTAGGTCTTTTCAAATTGTCATAGCACACACCCACCCATGCTCTTTTTCGTGAAAGGCACACCCAACCATGCTGAAGTTTCAAAATTATATACTGGATCCATCTTCTTTTCTTTTGGGATGAATATACTGGATCTATCTAACACCGTCGGCGGGTATGGAATTAGTGGACTGATGGTTGTGGCCACACAAACGGATTGACAAAGAATGTAGGAAGGGATTTGATTTGCTGATTTTTCGTACAATTGATGAGATACTAGAATAAGCTGGTAGCATTAATTAAACGATCTTCAAGTAATTACGTGAAGTTCAAATTCTACGTTTGCAACGTAATGTTAGAAAAGGTAGGATTGATAGTCTCTTTTATGCTCTCTCTCTCTCTCTCTCTCTCTCTCTCTCTCTCTCTCTCTCTCTCTCTCTCTCTCTCTCTCCTTTTTTTTTTGCGTAAAGTTCATACAAATCATTATATATTGTTTAAATAGGAAACAATTATTCGTCCATTTTATTATCTTTTTCCCAATGTTAGACATAAGTTATTGAATCTCATCCTCAAAGCTCTTCTTCACACTTTTTAGTGTGAATTGCACAAAACACTAGGTTTTGTGATCATACTCTCACTTCACACTAGGTTATAGCTTTCTTTCCACAAACACCATGTTTTAGCTCAAACTTTCTCATTTTACACTACCTTTTACTTTCATTTCACCCTTAGGCCCATCCGTCAGTGTAACATGCATGATGATTATCTTATCATAGAAGGAGAAGTGTTCTTTTATAAAATAAAATTATTTTATTCAATTTACAAAAATAATATCCTGATATGCAAAATTTTAGAAATAATACCCTGTTGTATTTTGATGTGCGAAAATTTAATATTTCATATGCTTAAAGTACAAAAATATGATTTCTTTTTGTATGTTAATTATTCAATTTCTACTGTTTTTTAATCTAATATTAGTATCATTTTTGCACATTGAACATACGACAGGGTATTTCGATACTACTTTTTTAAGGCTTATACTAGTACAGATCATACATTTTTCCAGTTTCCAACTTTGTAGGACGTGTGCTAGACCAAGCATTTCTTACCTAGTATCTATTGAGAATTGATATAGGCTTTTGGTAGAAGCCATGAAAGGTAGCTTCACTTAAACTGGAAACTAGCAAAGACTTCCTTGCCCATCTCGGGTGGCCAATTTGCAGTGGCGGGCTCAGGTTTTGAAGTATGGGTACTCAATTAATTTCTAAGGGCAAGAAAAAACTTTATGCTAGCCTAAATTTAAGACAAGTTGTGTAAAAAATATATCAAAGACAAGTGCAAAGTTGATCCAGACTTGAAATTGAGCCGTAAGAACTGTTTTTGAACTTGGTATGTGTTGTTTTTTATTTTTTCGCAAAGCATTTAGATAGAACACACTATATATATAAATTGTTTTGTCAAAAATAATGGGTATTCAACTGAATACCCATGACTCAAGGCAGGCCCGCCCCTGCCAATTTGTCTCTCTGTCACGCGAAAGGTTTGCTCTGAACAGTCTATACTCCTTTGCCCTCATGTAGCCTGCATATAAGTTTAGATAATTCTTATCTGGTTCAGGAACCAAGCGCACACCGTCTTTTTCAAAACGCTTGTCTTTGGGTAATTGGTGGCAAGTTCACGTAAACACTGCCTAAAAATCCATTTTGAACGTTAACATACTGGTGGAAAATAATTTAGTCAGAAAGGCAAATATATGAAAACTCTCTCAGAGGAAGCTTTGGTTCTGACGATAATTAAAATTAAGTTCCACTTTTTTGTTGGGAATAAATAAGGTTGCACTTTGACTCCTTCATGATGAACATAAAGTGTGCCTTATAATTTTGTGATTATTATATATATATTAGTATGCATAAGCCTTATGATAGTTAGCTGTTTAACTGTAGGGATACTGCAGCTATGTGTTTTTAACATATTGATTGAAATTGTGGTAATTATGAGTTGTTGATAGGTTTGTGCCTTAAGGTGTGTTTGGAATGGATTCTAGAAGTGCTAATGCTCTGGATTCTTGGAGAAGCTTGCCAAAGGGTTCAAAACAAAACAGATTCTCCTTCTTCTCTCAAGAAGCACTTCTCATCTTTGAACTAGAATCCATAAGCCAAAAAAATGTAGCTTCTTGTGACTTCTCTACCCATTTTTGCATTGATTACATGAGAGAAGCTATTTCACCAAACACTTTGAAAAGTGCTTCGTGCATAGAATCTCTTTTTTCTAGAGAAGCTGTTTTTAGAGAGAATCTATTTTTTTTAGAGAAGTTGTTTCTGAAGAAACCCTGCCAAACGGGGCCTTATTAATTTTCGTACAGGTGCGTGCTAGAAGCTTGTTCAACAAACTTTATTAATTTTCGTTTATGTCCACCATATGATTTCACATAGTGCATTGGATGGATCAGCAAAACAGGCATGCGAGAATACCGTGCATGATGACCAAATTTGGATTTCTTTTTTCTTATATATAAAAAATCACATGTTGAGCCTGCAACATAGAAACACGATTGATTCAACGACCATGAGGCTGAGAGGACCATGTCCGCGACATAGATTAGCTTTAGCAATGATACAAGCATCGTGACGCGTTCTTTCACTATATTTTGCTGATCTAGCACTATAAGAAAAAAAACACACATCTCTCATATTTTCCATGGTACTAGCTCTATAAAAGCTTACAACCATGATGTCACACGCAACAAACATATTCCAACTGATCAATCAAGACAAAGCAGTCACGCACATATATAAATATCGCAGGATCAGTTTGATACAATGAGGGTTTTCCCGAAAGACCCGAAACATTGCCGGCATTATGTTTGTATTGAGAAATAGAGTTTTACACGGGGACAAAAGCGCAGGACAACTAAGACATGGCTTAGGGCTGATCTCCGTTCCGGTGAAAGGGTTGGGCTGTCAGATTGTGGAGCGGTTCGAAACCTGCTACGGATGACTACGTCCACCGCGCAGGTAAACCCAGGGCTTGTTCAAAATAAAACCTCACCTATCTCTGCTGTGTCATCACGGAACACGGGAAACAGGAGGAACTTGGATAGGTACGGAGCAGGGGAGATCAGCAGATGCAATGCATTTCCGTTTCCTCTGTTTCTTCGATAAGCTGTCCCATCGATCGAGCCAGCGACAAAATTTGATTTAATGAGCTGACGAACACAAGTTCTAGGACTATATTTTGTATATGCCCACTGGTGGCACGTTGGTATTTGTTTCTAGATTTTAAGCTTTTGAAACGGGCCAACTTGCCAATTTGAAAGCCTAGCATAGTGACTCGATCGATTTTTATTTCACGTATGATGATGGATGAACAATTTGGGAGACGTCGACAACTCAACGTGGATGCCTTACATGGCCCGGTTCTTTGAACTTATGATCCGAGAAAGGGGGTGCCAAAACGCCATATTTGAAAGTTTCAAAACCTGCTACGGAAGTACGTATAACGTACGAACGCCGCAGAAGTAAACAATGGTGGCGTCTACGCATTTCTTACTCTGTCTCGCGCGTCGTCACGGAGTACGGAAATGGAAGACGTTTGACCTGCAACAGTGTTGTCGAGTACGTACGTACAGATGCACATGTGTTATACTGAGTAGTAGTACTATTGATCCAGGACGCGGTTCCTGCAGCTCCTTTGAACCGATCCTATCATCCCCACAATGTTCCATGTTAGGAGTTCAGACACGCGCGCCTTTAGAACTTTTCTTTTGGAGGTATTCATTTTCCTTTAGGAACGAGAGACGATCGTTACGAGTGAGGTAGTAGCCGACATCAGTAACCGGGTCAGCAACAACCGTTTATGACTTCTAGCTTTGATCCCTTTTGGGTGTGTATAAGTTCCAACATTGCTGCAAGACTTTCTGTTGCACCAATGTTTGTTCTCACAATTTGTTTTGTCCGATCCAGAAAGGGCTAAAGCGGTGTCCTAGTTGCATGGTCATTTCAAATATCTATGTACGCCTATGTCGACATTTTCGGTGCGACAGCAGATATTCAGTGGCATATTGGTCCTGACTCGGCTTGCGCGCGCTAATATCGTTCACACACCTTTTGAAAAAAAAAAAACCTATAACGAACTTACCTTGTTCAAATGTCAAATGCAGATGTCTGGCAGGGTAGACCCTTCTGTGGTGTGGAGAGAGGGGGTGTTAACCGTTAAACATGTTTCTTATTTTACTATCACTCACATGAAAGTTTGGTTTTGTCCAGCTTTTGTAAAACAGATGTAAGATTGTCACTTTGAACATGCCTGCAACATAATCTTAAGAATCATAAACCATGCTTTCAGTTTATTGATACACACAAACTTAAATACTATAGGTCTTAAAAGGATCAGAAATGTCATTGTTGTCTTGTATAAATTTTGACTGGCCTCGTGCAAATTTGTATATGTTGACTATTTCGAAATTCATACCCGCACGATTTTTTTTGTGCAAAATTCATCCCTGACCCTGAAAATTAAAATAACATGCTCTACTGCTCATGTTTGGTACATCAATCTATTGGATATCAAAGAAATATTTTGGTTAATGATAATTTTAAGCAATACAAAATAATCTTCAAATTATTCATTTTAATCATCATTCATAACTTATTTTTTCCCTTCTGCTTGCTTGATCTCAGCCAGTGCAAGGGATGGTTCAAGCCATGGCTAGATTTCTGAATATAGTACTACATACTCGTGTGGTACAATTGATTCTCCTGAAAGAGTACATGAAATGCATCATTAATTTCTCAACTTCGACCCTTCGCTCTTAGTTGAGTCGTCCAACACCCCAAGTTGTATCCGATACTTCATAGCACAATCGATTGTGCGATTTTGAACTCCAAATGTCAGGCACTCTAATGTATATATGATTTTGAAATCGGCTGCTGAGAAAATGGCAGACCATCTGCACAGCTTAATTAATAGAAAAATAAAACCGCCGGCCCGTTACCAGGTATGCCTACGAGTCAATGAAATCCCATACAAAGTGGCCCTTTATTAAAATTGCTAACAGATGGGCCTAGGAGTATGAGGCCCATCTCCACACTCCCCAATAGTGGAGTTTTTTTTTTCAGTTTTTTCCTCTATCTAATAATAAATCAATAAAGAATCAGTTGTGAGAGATACATTTTATACCTACCAGACTCTACCCTACCTGTATATCAGCCGTTGATAAAAAATTAGTCCAATTAAATCACCGTTGATCCTGCCATACAAATTTCAGAATAGGTGGGGCCATTATTCTATAATGATCGGCGTCATTCGCAGGCCAAATTACCTGACATCACGGTGATTTTTTTCACCCCACGTCGTGATCTATCCGGCCTCAATTCCCGCCGCCCGGTTTCCTCTGTTGCCTTCCGTTTGTTACGGCAATTTTGAAATTCATTCCATCCACGGTGGCAGGTTTCCAATAACAGAAGGACGACTGCGATGGCGACGATGAGTGCACCGTGTGTAAAGTAGCAGACCTCGCGCAGATCCAGTCCCGGGGCGAGGATGGCGAGCGCCGGCGTGGCGATGGCTCGCTGCGGATGGCGTGGCGATGCAGGCCAGCGCACGGCGGGCGGGCTCCGGCGTGCCTGCCCCGTCGTGGAGGCCTTGACGGATCGGAGCCGGGGCGCGGCGGCTTCTCCGGCCGCGGCTGCCCCTATTGCGGTGGCCGACCTTGAGCGCGGCTGACTCCGGCGGCGGCGAGCAGGCACAGGTACGACAGCCCCTCCCTTTCCCTTCGATTCCTTCATCTTCCCCTACCAATTCACCTCCAAATCGATGAGCATTTTTTTTCCGTTCTCTCTTTTCTGGCAGGAAGGGGGGTGCTTGGATTCGTTCTCTCCCAAGGCAAGTTATGGATCCAAAATCCTTATTTGTTACAGCAAATGGATTGGATTAGTATTGCTGTTTGTGGATGTCCATTGCCGGCTTGCCGGGGCAGCGCATGCACGGCTGCAGTGACGGCAATGGCTCGGCGTACAACTGGGTGGTCTTCCATGGATGGTGCCTTTCTCCTCTGCCTGTTTTTGAAAGGATCTTGTGCGTGTTGCGGAATGATCAAGCCAAGAACGGTTTGATTTGGGTCTAATTGGATCGTGTTTGGGGTCTTCTTGCAGGGCGGAGATGTTGTAAAAGTCTACGGCTCTACGCCGCCATCGAGTGGCCGATCCAGTTTGCGCAGATAGCCGCCATCATGGAGGTTAGATGATTTCCTCCATGATCATGAAATGGCGCACTATCGGGTTTTTTATTGTCATAGTTAGCTTGTGAACTTCGGTTTAATTTTTAGCTTTCTGCTCATCTCACTAATGAGAGTGCCGTGAAGATCATTGCAATTGAAGGCTCGTGTTTGTGCTCGGTCTTGATTCTTCATATCCATGCAGGTGTGAGAGGATTGCGGCACTAGATTAATATCCATGCAGTAAGTTTTCTTTTCTTTTAAATTTGTAATCTTCTATTGTGGCCCTAGCATCATGTGTAAAATGGGGATTGTCTTCTTTAATTGTGTGTTTGTTTTTTCTATCGATATTTAGTGTCTTAAACCTTGGTCAGAGAAATTTAAGCTTCCATATTCAGTAAGTTGTGACTCCACGAGTTATTGTAAATGTTTTCTGTTCCTGACTACGATTTTGTAGCAGCAGTTGTTCTATAGCTGCTGCCTGTGGAAACATACTGGTACAGAAAGAAAAATAAACTATTGAAATAATTGAACAAGGAATGTTGATCATAGATTTTTTTTAAGTGAGTTCAGTAGGAGAGGATCCCATTGCGCTTAGTGGTCATGCAAATTTAAGCTGCTATGTTCAGTAAGTAGTGACACTGATCAGTTATTGAAAATGTGGCTTTTCCTGACCTGTGATTTTGGGGCAGTTACTCTTTTGCTGCCTACAGTGGAACATATTGGTGTTGAAAGAAAATGAAATATTGGGGATAATAATTCACTAAGGAATGTTTCTTCTTGCAGTTGACTTTTGTATTATGAGATGAGGCTTGGTAGTACAATTATTTTCCCTTTATTCTACAATGTTTCATCTGCTGCTTGCTTTCATGCTCCACGGATATGACTCCATTGTTCCCCAGTGACCATAGATACTTTACAAACATTCAGGCTCCTGATTCCCGCGTTTTTTTGGATACTAGCATCTGTAATCTGCCTCAGAGATGAGGGACCTTGAGCAGAGTTCAGAGGCGAAGAGTCCAACTGAGGCACTGGTTCAACAAGTAATTAGGCCATTAACGATTTGTCTATAATTTGAGGATTGTTTTCATTTCAGGAACCACAAGAACTTCTCAATCCTCATACAAACTAACCTGGTTTTTGCAATTTAGTCAAGTATTCTATTATGATAACAATTTGGATAGTTGCATGTATTTGTATGCACAAGCGAACAAACATACCGGTGGGCTTTCCCAGTATGCCCTATGATGCTCTGTTCATTTTTCTGCTTATTAGGATTTTAAACCTCCAGTCATTTACTTTTGATGAACCTAATAATGGAAATATTTTTCATGTCTGAAGTATTGTCTTTCTGAAATTATACTAACCTACTATCTACTAAAAAGAAATTTATGGAGCAATAGTAATTGTTTCTGTTGCTTGTTGTTAACGAAAATAGAGGTTGTTAATATTGTTTCCTATTGTTTCCTACTTTTTAATTCTTGTTTCAGGCAACAAAATATAAACATGTTGGTAGTGACTGCACCTGCAACCAGTGCAATAATCCCATGCTTGCAAATTGGTGAGCCGGACAGGAGATTGATGTTTGGTAGTTCGTACTCTTCCAAATGATAAACTATCTGTGCGTATTTTTATTTGTCAGGTTCAGGTTCCAAAGCTCATATGTGAAACAATCAATATTGGGCTACAATCATAATATATTTAATGTTGGTGTCCTGTCCAGACTCTTTTTTTCTTTATCTCTTGATCAGGTTGTGATACAAGATGGTGCTTCATTTAGTTAAGACTCGTCTAAAAAGGATTTATCTGCATTACAAAGATGTATGTGGCTGCTGGAATGGGTCTGCAGGAGAGTTTAGAAGCGTCCGGAAAAAAAAACTGAAAAGAACTGCTTGAGGAAGACTACCTGAAAAAAGTCTTTGTTTTCTTCTGACCAAAGAGACATCTCTACCTTTTGTAATTTCCAGGGTCCTAATATTTGAGAGTGATTAAATTAGTACATGGTTTGTCATTAAATTAACAATTTGTGTCCCTTCGTTATTACATTAGAGACATTATATGGGACCGAAAATGTTTATGGTTTTTGAAGTTCCTTAGCATTTGGTACTAAATAGTAAAGCCATATAGTTGAATAATTTATTATTTTGCTTAAATCATATTTTTGAAATACTATGAGATTGCATAAGTGTTAGCGCTTGAAATGCAGTTTTTTTTTTGTCTTTTGAGAAGTACTAAATTTACCAAAGCCATAATTGCCATGAGATTTAGCAAAAAAAAAAAAAAACTTAGCAATCCGAATGACCGGTGAAGATAGCCATTATGTGTGGGTGACAATATTCATCTCCTGTAGCATAGCACAAGGAAACACTTGTGCTATATATGCTATGCTTTTGCTATGTATATCTATATCATGCAATTTAGATCTAGGTATTGATAGTTACCATAATGTATCATTTACCTCCATGTATAAAGTGGAATTTTAATTTATGCTATAAATATCATGCCAAATGATGTATTTTTTTGTGTTTTTAACAAATTTGTTAACAAATTGTTGCCAATACGACATTTGTGTATAGTGAATTATGATATTTTGATACGCGATTTACTACACTTTTACCATGGGTCTTCTTTCAAAACATGTGTGAACGCTGATGTCGTAAATTTGTTTGAATTTATCGTAAATTCATGATAAATTTATCGTAAACTGAAGTAGCTATAGCCGGCTATATATATAT